>PVKA01015506.1:0-49900 GCA_004027165.1 Ctenomys sociabilis | reverse complement strand
ATGCAATAGAAAAACATCTTTTTCATTATTAGTATATTCCATTAAACTTTACATGATTTTCATAAATATGCATTTTATATATTATAATGTATAAATATTTCATATATATAGATTTGTCCTGCATAAAGCTTTGAATAATTATAGAGTGAATGCCAGTAAGAAAGTATATTTATTTAATAATCCCATGCACAAATCTAATAAAAAATCCAGGGCAACTTCTACTTTTCAGAACATCTATTTGCAAATTCTTTGGCCAGCCTATTTTAAGGATTGTGAGACCCATTGTATTAGTGGAAATGCTTTATAATAGTGTTTTAAAATCTTCAGTGGTCAGATGATAGCAACTAGCTTACATATGACTGATAAATACCTAAAATATGAATCTTTAGACTAAAACCTTGAATTTTAAATTTTACACATGCTCCTCCTTCAACAATCAAATAGATCACTAAATGAGGAATTTTACTTACTATATTGCAATATTTAGAACAATTAAATGGTGCAAGGAAACTGTAATTTGATGACTATTGTTATAGTATGTGTCTAGTTGTCCCCCAAATCCTTATACAGTGATGAAGCGAGTACTTCTAAAGATTGTGATTAACTCATGATCCACTGGGATTATGGGAGATACAAGGCTGGGATTATGGGTTTTAGGACTGCTGGGATTATGGGTGTGTGAGAGCCTGAGTGCAACATAAGAGAGACTCTCTCTCTCTCTCTGTTGCTATTATTACTGTTCTGCTGTCATGAACTGGATGCCCTCTGCCATGTGCCATTCTGTCTTGAAGCCATCCAAGTGTGGACTGAAATCTCCAGTAACTCTGAGCTAAATGAACCTTAACTTCCTTCATTTTGGGTGTTGGGTATTTGTCCCAGCACCTGGAGAAGAGTAACTGAGACAACTGTCTTAGTTACTTTGCCTTTGTTCAGAGGTCACAACACCTGACACTCACAATTAAAGGAGGAAAGCCTTATCTGCCTCACAGTCTGTGACACGTTAGTCCATTGTCGCATGCTCCAAGGCCGGGCGGCATGGCTGAGGGGCAACAGTTCACTGTGGCGGAAGACAACAAAAGCAGCAGGAGCAAACAGAGAGGTGAGCAGGGCTCTTCTTCTCCTTAAACTCTAAGCAGGCTGCCCACTCTAGGGCTGCTGTAGCACTCGCGTCACCCCCATGCCCTCCTGTTGCACAAGCTCAGGGTATGCACAAAGAGAGATCCCTGACCCGCTTGAATCACATAATTAAACTCCTAAACTTCTTACGTTGACACACTGAAGCAGCCATTACAGAATCCCAGGGCACGGACAGCCACCCTAGGGCAGTAAACCCTTGGATGTAGAACTGCTGAGCCAGCGACGTTCCTATGTTCTCAAGTTGACACCACGTAGCAACCACTGCAATGACTGCTTTCATTTGTGCTACTCTGACACGTGTTGCTGTAATATACAAAATGTATAAAGCCTTGTACTATACTTGAGAAAACAGCAAATGTAATAGTTTAAGACTTCATTGCCACTCGTGTCCTTGCGTTCTATGTCTGAATCCTCACTTTGAGTAATGGGTGGTTTACTTGAGCAGCTTGCCTTGTGATAAATCCAAGCACACATTAACTGAGTAGGTCGTTAAATGAGGAATATTTGTATTTAATGTTACTTAAAAGTGCTAATTGGTAGTTCCTACATTAGACAGCATAGTCCTGGGACTGTTTGCTGGAGGTATGATTGTCTTTTATGCTCACTCTCTTACACAGAATTGTGCAAGAAATATCTTTTCTTTGTTTACTTTCACAACCACAGGTTTTGAAATAGTAGAGAATTTTTTTTTTCTTTCTTTTTTTTTTAATTTTATTTTTTTTCTAGTACTGGGGATTGAACTGGGAACCTCACACTTTCAGATAGGTGAAAATGCCACTGAGCTATCTCTCTGGCCCAAAAAGACTTTTTTAATTTTTATTTTTTATGTATTTAGTACAGGGTCTCATTACATAGATCAGACTCGTAGTAATCTGCTTATTTACAACAAGCTGAGGCAGGAGGATTGTTGTGAGTTCGAGACCAGCCTGAGCTACAAAGTGAGCTTAAAGCCAGCCTGAACTGCATAGCGAGACCCTGTCTCAAAAAGACAAAAAAAAAAAAAAAAAAAAAAAGAGAGCTGGGATTATAGGCGCGCACCACCACGCCCAGTCTCAATCACTCTCTCAGCACGTCCCGGGGGCGGGGCCAGCACCTCAGCCCAGAAATTGAACCCTGCTCACTGCTCTCTGCCTAAGAAAGTGCTTTAGTCCACTGAGCTCTCTGGCTAGCCCCAAAAGGCTTATTTTTAAAAGGTAACATCTTGATAAGGTGTGTGTTGTGTTTGGTTTTGGCTGAAAAATACCATTGGCTTTGGAACACATTTGAACATATAATACACAGACACATGTGCACACACACACACACACACACACACGTTTCTGCTTGTCAAGTCTTCATATTCATTTCACACACAGCTTATTTAATTACCATAATATCCTTTTCTTCAGAAGTTAAAATTGAAACCAGAAGTTTAAGCAATGACTCCAAAATCACACCACTAGCGAGTTTAGGAATCACTGGTTCTAGCCTTGCACTTCATCTTCAGAATCTGTATTCCTACAACACAAAAGCTTCCGGGTGCTACCAAAATGAACAGGAGAAATAGTGCAGTGCACTCATCAAATCTACACCGGCCCAATTCATTTAACTTCCAGCTAAGTAGGCAGTGTAGTTTACCCATCGTTACTTGTTGTAGAAGGATCTGAATTTCAGCTGTTTTTGTACTGCTTGAAATATGGCTCAGAATTTGCACTGCCTCGGAATATGTTTTTATTTTTTATTGTACAATGTTCTGTGCACCGCTTTTTTTTTTTTTTTTTTTTTTTTTTTTTTTTTTTTTTTTTTTTTTTTTTTTTTTTTTTTTTTTTTTTTTTTTTTTTTTTTTTTTTTTTTTTTTTTTTTTTTTGTATTTCAGGGAAGAGTATACAGGGTTTTGCAGGTCTCACTACTAGATAGGACTCATAATGATTCTCCTGTTCACCACATCCCAAGAACTAGGATTACAGGTGAACACCTCCATGCCCAGTCTCAATTGCAGTCTCAGTGCACCCTGCGGGCGGGGCTGGCACAGCAGGCCCAGGGATTGAACTCCTTGCCCCTGTGCCTGCTTGCAGGCCTTTTTTAATATGATGAGCTATTTGGCCAACCCTTACACCACTATTTTTAATGTTTCTTAGTTACAGGGCATTGTTATCATAAGTAAATAATACAACAATGAATAAGAAACTTAAAAGTTCTCATTTCATGGGACTTATATTAACTGTGATGGAAATATGCTGAATGTTTAAATTAAATCATATTAAAAGACATATTGCTATTAATATGTCTAAAAATACTCCCCTTTATTTTGGTTACACCTATTCCACCATTCTTGCCATTTTCTGAAGCGATTTTGAAAGCTCTTTTATGTAGGTGTCTTTAGTTGTCTGTCGTGGCTCCCTTAGTGTCTTGGATTGATTCAAAACATCCACTCTGGATGGTCATTTTTTCTTTGGGGATGAAGTTGCACAGGGCCACTTCTGGTGAACACGTTGGATGAGGCACACTGCACTGTTTGTCTGAGCCTGCGCTTGTGCTGCGTGGCACTCGGCGGCAACGATTACTGTCTATCTGATCACATCTTGTGAAAAGATTCACAAGATAAGACTATCAGAACTGCTTCAGAAAATAGCAAGAAAACTTGCGGAAGTATTCAATGTGATGGGGAATATTTTACAAAGAATTCATGGAAATATGTCTTTTACTGTAAATGTTATTTCTTAGAAATATAGACATTACTATATTGCATTCATATCTTGTACAGTGGGTCCTTTTAATGTGTTTCTTCTCTTTCTTTCTTTTAATTTTTTTCTCACTGCTGAGACTAAATACCTGACACCCAGAGTTCAGGGAGGAAATGCTTATTTAGGTTTAGTTGATTTCCCTCCATAATGGGTTGGCTCCAAGGCAGGTAGCTTTGCAGAGGCGAAACAATGCATAGTGGGAAGGAGGCAGCAAAGAAACAAGTGACCTTAAAGGTGTCTTTCTACCCCTGTTATCTTATCCAGGCTGCCCAACGTAAATAGCACCTGCACCCTTGATCCTCTAGCATTGTACTATGACTCAATCCCAGTACCATGCACTCTAGCGCCAGCTACCTCTGAAAAAGCCCCAGCTCTGACTGCATGAAGCTTTGGGGACAGTGGCATGCCTAGATGCAAATTATACCAACATTGTATTTCAGTGGACCAAACCACTCATTTGATTGTGTTCTTATTACAAACCATATGATACTTCATAGTAGACTCAAAATCTAATAAATATCTTCTAAAAGTATGAATAAGATCACTCTATTTCAATTCTGTCCTTTGGCATAAGGTGAAACATGCTTAAGTGGGCATCCAGGACAAAGAAAAGCTTAATTACAGACGAACATGAATGGATTTTTTCCACCAATAGATCACATTCTTGTCAAGAAGTATTTGAGGCACATCAAAGAACAGTAATTAATGCTAATGGGAAACTCAAGAAAATCAATTTCTTCCCTGCAGTTAATCTCCTAGGAAGACTTCATCTTTAGCTTACTATTGATAGATAGGCTCTTTGAATTTGGGGAAATTATACTGTGATTGTTTGGGGTGTTTAAACTACAAATGCTTCTCTTTGGTTTGACTATACAATCCTCATTCTCCCACTAGGGAATCCACTTGGATCTTGATTAATCATCATAAATCCATAGAGATTGCAATTAAAAAATGCTGAATGTGACACAGAACTTTATAAGTCATTGTAGTTTACAAGCTTTGCAACCAGAGTCCCAAGAAGAATTAATACTCTTATTACAAAGTATTTAGGGATGACTGATTCTACCACAATAGGCATGCAAAAAATTTTGTTGTATTTGAATGTGATATATTTTTCTCATTTCCATCTACCTTTTCTACTTTTAATTAAAAAGAAGAAAAAAACACAGACCCTAATTTTTTTAACCTTAATTTTTGGAATCATTTTACTTTATTCATTTTGTGGGCCTACTCGTCTCCCAGGCATGACCTATCAGCAGGTTATCCCTTCTCACCACTTTGGGATGGGAACATAGCTCCAGGCAAAGAGTCCAGTGAGTTCTCTCAATACTGATTAAAATCCTCAATACAGCCTTGCTTGAAAAATCACACTGTATCCTCTTGCATTCCTTTTCATGTGTTTTATTTTAAATTAATTTTAATGTTATATTTTGTATGTCCGTAATAGTCCCATGTATCATAAGGAGTTTGTACCTATACCAAACACATCTTGATTTTTTTTTTCTTTTTGCCCTAATGTCCTCCCCTTCTTTCAACTTTTGTTTTTCTCCTTTTTCACAACAACTGTTTTTGCATTCCCATGCAGTCTTAACGTATGCAGACTTTTCTTTTTTAACAACTTTTCCCTTTTACCTACAGAAGTCTGACTTTGTTTCCTATCTTAAGAAGTCACCTGGAATTGATCAAACTTTCTTCCAGCTTGGACCACCGATCTATGAGACAAATGATCAGGGGTCTATGAGAAAAATATTAGGAAAAATGTCCAGTTGTACTCTACAGAAAACACAAGGCTATACCATGAAGGTAACAGGGCTTACAAAATAAAGATTATTCGAATACCCGAAGTCAAAAATGTGACGGACACAAATTGGACCTGAAGTTCAAATTTAGAAATAGTCCAGGAAAAAGTCATAACTAGGCAATGTCATTACGTAGTTATTTATTGTGCTTTAATAGTTTCAAGTACCACTCATCAGTAGGGTAGATGTTCTGCAAACAGCTATGATCCCTCATATGGACATCTTTGAAACACAATTGATCTAATATTTCAGTGAATGACTTTGATGAAAGTTATATCCAAAGGAGCATTAAACTATCTTGGAATTCAGCAAATCAGCACTTTTTGAAGAGGAGGTTTAGTTAATCACAAACTCTGTTCCTTTACTCTTCAGGCTACTTCCCGTGATTGTGCAGCATGAGGCTTATCATCGCTTACATTCAAGGCTTTTGTGTTTCACTTTTGTTTTCTTCTAAATAAATTTGTGCAAAATGTTATTCCTTAAGACTTCTTGAACAGACCTGAGCATTTTCTGTTGACTCTCCTATGGCACAGCCAACGGCCCCATACATTTGTCTCTAATCTTTTATGACTGCTGCTTGAGTCATAACTAAAAGTTAGCTGTTAAAAATGTCATCAAAACTGGTCAAACTATTACCCATGATGCTTAGGTTCCAAAATAAATATAGTTTTGGCTTAATATGTAGATCATTTAAAATAGGAAAGAATGAAAGTAATTTTCAACTGAAACTCATTTATATTTTATGGAACAAATGCCTTGGCACTTATATTTTATTCAACCTTAATTAAATCATGGATACAGTTTTATGTAATTCTTAATAAGTCGAAATTTTTTCTATAAAGCTTTCCATGCTTTAACAACTTTTATAAAGTTCACTGTACTAATTCTTAAACTTGCTGTGGTATGTTCACTGAGATGTCTATAATGAATAACCCTGTGAGTGGCCTGATTTTATACTCAAATTTGACTCTCCTCTGGATAGCGATTAACTTTACTTTTCATGCTTAAATGCAATTTATCTAAATTCTTCTACCTGACTGGTAGGGCTTCTTGCATCCTGACACAAGGAAAAAGAAGGAGGAAGAGAATTACAGAATTAGGGAGGTGACACTGGGGACCAATAGGTCCAGGAATTTAATCACTGGCATCCTCTTGCTTATTCTCTTGATCCCCAGCTCTCTTTCCACCTCTTCATGTTGACAATAAATGGATGAAAAGATGAAAGCAGTGTAAGATTTTATAGTATATAGATGACTGAAAACTGATCCAATATAAAGAGAACCCTAGAACTGTGACTGGTGAAGCCCTTTTTGTAGTTGCCATCAAAATTGGCAACTAAAGCATGCAAATGTATTTATTGTGGAAACAAATAATGGTGAGAAGGGCCATGAAATAATGCTAGTTACTACATGACAAATACACTACTACATTTCAGCAGTGCATAGAAATTTATCGTCTATGTACTCTTATACAAATATTCCATCCCAGCACTTGGGAGGCTGAGGCAGGAGGATTGTTGTGAGTTCGAGACCAGCCTGAGCTACAAAGTGAGCTTAAAGCCAGCCTGAACTGCATAGCGAGACCCTGTCTCAAAAAGACAATAAATAAATAAATAAATAAATAAATAAATAAATAAATATTCCTGGCCACTGGCCTGCATTGATCCATTTGTCAATTTAAGGGCCTAAATTTCTTCCCTTTCATGATTCTGTTGTCTACAATAGTTTGAAGAGCTCTGCATCCTGCAGTCGATGGGAATAAACAAAAGTATGGATAATGCATATTTCATTTTGGTAACTAACATTTTTTTTCATTTCTATAAGTGAATCACATCACAAAACTCAAACTCCATTGGCAAGGGCTAATCATGTGATCCCAGGTGGTTTTTAGTGAAGAGTGGAAAATGCAGCTTCTGGCTACTGACATACTTCCTTTCCAGTTGCAGCAGAACCCTACGTGTGGAACAAAAAGTGATGTCTGACCGGCAGCTATTACTACTTCATCACTGTGTTAGACAAAGCTCAGCTGTGTTCATTTCTAAGTTTCGAAGGCCTATGTTGCTGGGTAAGCCATGAAAATGAAACCAATACCAACAATTCAGGCAGCCGATTAGGTTTTTCTTCAGGGAACTCAAAGTAAAAGAAATAGACAACACTTCAGAAACCAAAGGCTCTTAACAATTTAAAAAGTAATTTTAATTCCTGTTTTCCTTTTTCTTTTTAGTGCTTATCATATTTTTGCCCTGAAATCCTATGGAAGAACAACCTCAAGTGAGGATAGTATAAGCAACATCACAGACTTTTAGTGATTTCCCTCAAATCTTTTTGTTTTGTTTTCAAGTCAAAAGGAGGGTAAAAAAAGTAATTTATCATTATGTAGTTGATGAAAAGTTAGAAAATTCTTAAAAAATAAAGATGAACAACTACATCCAAATAAATACTACTGACGAAGTTAGAATTCAAATGCAGCAAATACTTGATAAAATAACCAGCAAGAGAAAAACCTCAGTTAAACCATAAAATCTTAAATTCTAAGAAAGAAAGGTGAACTGTGTGCAGACTTTTCTCAGATTAACAACAGCCACACTGGGGGTCTGATCCAGGGTCTGCTAAAATTTGAGCCCAAAGCTGATGGATGCTCCAGGAGCTGCCCTGACTCTCCCCCTAGGTTTTGAGACATCAGTTGTCTTCTGTACATCATCTGTTAAATAGATAGGATGATTTAGCAAAAAGGGAGATATAAAGTGCCAGATAAAAGATTCAAGTCTCTCCTTTGTACACTCATTACTGGAGTAGATCAGCTGTAGTAGAAGTGAGTCTGTGGATTCCTTCCAGAGATGCGTCAGCAGGCAAAAGGTGCCTACATGCTTTTCGTATTCTTGGGCCAGGTCACCCAGCATGTTATGTCTTTGACAGTTGAACTGAGGCAAACACAATACAAGGGTATATTTGCAAAAAGATCACTAAGAAGTCCAATTGATAAAGAGCTACTTGTACACCTTACATTTGAAATATTCATTTGTTCTGTACTGTCCCTTCAAATATTTTACACTAAATTGACTTTAAGTAGGAATAACAAGTCCTGGTGTGCTACTAAATACTGGGTAATCATAGACAACAGTAATATCTTAGATATTTGAGATAAGGATTTTCAAAGTTTTTAGCTTTGTGAATTGACATATATGGAAATGGGTGTGTTTAATCTACTTGAGCATTATGCAATGTGTACGTGTATTTAAATATTATGGGGTACAACATTATCAGGTACATTTTCCATGTTGTGTGTCAGCTGAAAGATAATCAAATCTAAAACATTTTAAGATGTTAATCCCAAAAGAATTGATATCAGCATATATAATGAAAATGTCTCTCATGTCACTATTATAATTAATTACTTTTTAATTACTTCATTTTGTTTGTTTCACAGCAATGAACTATTTACCAGCCTCTTAAAACATAAGGCTGAAGGCTACAACATTACTGTACTGATGGAAAATACAAAAGCAGGTGGCAATTACCACAATATTGTGTTCAGTGTTAAAAACACTGGCAAATCAGATAACAACTCATCAACAGAAATAGCACTATGCTAATCATATCAATTTTGAATTAAAAATGAGTAAATTTTCCAAAACAATGCAGGCTAAGAATATGTGGAAATATTGATAGTGTTCTGCTCTGTTGTATACAATAATACCTTTCTGGAAACATTTCCATCAAAGTCAGTCTAATTTTGGCCACCTATTTACAGCAAGTTATTGTAATAATTTGTCTCACCTGAATTTATAAAAAGCTCACAGTTTTCTGAAATTTCTCTCAATCAGTTTTTCCAAGCAGGTATGCATAATTTCTCTTCCCAACTGAGGTTAAAATATCTCTTCATTTCATGTTTCAACAAACTTGTTGGGGAGTTCTGTCACTGACCTATTTATTTATGCTGATATTTTCACCAAATCACTAATAGTGTAAATAGAGTACTCTGCCACATGTTATGGGGTAGACATGCAATTTTGGCCTTAAACAACTTGGAATCAGTTCATGTTTATCCAAGATCTCTTCCCTACCAACTCTAAATAACTGTATAAGATCATGAAACCAGTGATGTTAGAAAGAAATATGTAAGAAATGCTGCACAGATAATACATGTCACATATTAACTCTTACAAGAACCCTATACAGGTATCAACAGATGATGAATGAATAAAAAATTTGTGACATTGACATAACTAGACTATTTTGTCAAAGAGCAAGATAAACTACTTACTTTTAGGAAAATGGATACCCTTTGAGACCACACGTTAAATGAAATTAAGCAGAAACACAGCTTAAATAATGTGCGGTTTCTTTTGCGGGAGAATCCTAAATTATAAATAAAGAGCAAAACAAAGGATAGATGATGTTGATTAGGGAGCTAGAGTTTTCTCAAATGGTACTCTCATTCCTTTATTACATTTCTCAGAGTGAAGGGAATCAAGAGATTAAAGGAAGTGGGTGAATAAAAGAATCAGGATGAGATTCATGCCCGCACCTCCTCCATACGCAGAATGTAAAGGTTATGTACTTCAGATGAGTACTAATAAAAATAAAAACTTAAAAATTTATGGCTGAGTAACAAAAATCCTGGAAGGCTTCTGCGATATATTATGAATTTAAATCTTTGAAAAATTCAATAGTAGAGCAACGAGTTGGGAAATTTCAAAGTAAAAAACAATTCATGCAATAAGAACATAGAGAAATCCTCAGAGTAGCACAGAGAAGGAAGTCAGCAGAGTACAGTGGCTAGAGAGAGGAGACTTCCAACCAGAGAGAGAAAATGGATTTGTGAGCTAACAAATCACCTGTATTATCCTGAGCAGCACAATAAATGATTTATAAATTAAGGCCTCAGTGCAGAGGAAATAGCTATTTTGCTATGTGCAAGTAAAGTTATTTAAAACCTTAGTTTCCAATACAAAGAACATTAGGTAAATCACAAAGAAAACATAGAGTGTTGATTATCAGTGAAACAACAAGAAGGCCATTGCAATTCAAAAGCAAAAGTATGGGCTGACAAGATAGCTCAGGCAACGAAGTACCTGCTTTGGAAAGGGCAGGGACCAAGGCTTTTTCCTGGTCCCACATGGTGTGCCAGCCCCACCCTCGGGGCCCACTGAGTCAGCAGCCAAGTTGGGCTTGGTGATGCATGCCTGTGATCCCAGTGCTGGGGAGGCTGAAAACAGAAGGATAACCATGAGTCTGAGCTGCATAGTGAGACCCTGTACCAAATACATAAAATGAAAAAAAAAAGTATTCATATGCAGAAAAGGGGAATAGAAAACAGTCATTGGGATGGGGAGAGGCAAATTTTGGGGGACAACTGGAGTAACTGTAGCCCTAACTTGTGGGTTATATTTTCAATAAAATTATAAAGATTTGATTTTACTTGACAGTGCTGAAGGGAAATGAGAGTGAAGAACAAGATTAGAATCTTGTGCTGGAGAGCACTGAGTTGCTATGGAGTTTATCTAAACACACAGTGAATATTTAGATGCAAAGAATGATCAGAAAAACAAAATGATTCCAATAACAAGTGGTAACCAAGTTGGTCTGGGGTTTGTGGGAATAAAAAGGAGAGATTGACATAAAGATTTCTATATGAGTAAATGCTATTGGGACTATTTTGGCCTGCACATGTGCCACAAGGAATGAAAATGGGGAAAAGAGCTTGAAACTGTGTGTCTATGTCTGGCTACCATAAACTTTGGATCACATTTCTGTTCATCTCTGTACACAGACGTGTAACCTTTCAAGGAGTGTCTGTCTAAAAACTAATAATACTAGGTAGACCAACCCTAAATGGACCTCACATCTCTCATCTGCCTTCACTACTGAAGACACAAAGTCAAGAGTAAGATAGTTTCCAGACTTTAAGAAAGGAGAAGCTTGCAGACAGCTCACCTCTTAGTGGGGCTGCCCGCTTTGGGATTTGAACTCAAGGCCTTTGCACTGAGCTGCAGCTCTGGACCTTTGTACTTCTACATTCTGAGACTATCCCTTCAAGAAGAAGGAAATACTTCCCAATAGAAACCAAGACTGCTTGCTCTAAGAAGGAGCAGTCCTGTCTTAATTAACTGAAGTACTGATTTTCCCCTTGAAACAATAATGATTTCCCATACAGAACCAGATATGAAATGATAGTAGGCCAGACAACTCTGACCAAGACTCCTTGGCTACGCCCCCCTTCTAACTTTTGTTACGTCCTCCTGTAATCCTGAAGTTCTTGTAAGTAACCTTACAAAGGGGCTTAGGATGCTGGAAGACTGCTCAAGGAGATAGGTGTCAAAATCTAATCTCTTCTGTCTTTCAGAGTGAAACTTAGAATTCCAGTAAGAATCCTTTGAGGCTGTTCTAGCCTCCAGATTAAGTTGCCCCTTCCTGTGAAGATGTTGGTAGCGAATCTGATGCAGGGGCAGAAATTCACCTCTGCATTTGCACGATTCACAAATACAGCCATTTGGGTTGCAGGAGAAGGAGGAGACGCCACTGCTGCAGCGCTTCAGGGAAGCCCGGCCCACTCTGTGGAGCTATGTCCAGGAACAAAAGAGCCCAGCAGGCTGCAGGACAGCAGGTGCTGGGCTGACGTCAGATGCTCCTCAGGCTGGGCCTTCGTGTGTCCATACTAATTTGGCCTGAAAAGGGGCAAGCTGGGAATCCTCACTAACAGCTGAGAGCAGCAGGGACTTTCTCCCTGACGGTTGTCACTCCTGTAGAAATAGAATCTCCTCGCCTTTTGCAGTTGCCAGCTAAGCCTTCTAATGGAGGCAAGACAGGTGGAAGAAGTCAGGGAAGCACACGCTGTTTCAGGAGGGAACTTAAACAGAAGCTCTGGATTTTTTAAAAAATAAAAATTTTGTTTTCTGGAAAAAGATAGTATCTGTCAACTTTTTTTTTTTGTTTGTTTCAGATACCAATTTGATAGGTAAAATATTCAAACTTAGACTTATTTCTATGCCAAAGGAGCTTAGAGTTTGTTTTTCTTTTTGCATCCAAGTAGATTGGACTCATAATGATCCTCCTATTTTCAGCCTGCCAAGTGCTGGGATAACATGCTCATGCTGCCATGCCCAGTTTCAATTGCCATCTCAGTGTTCTCGGGGACAGTGCTACCGTAGCACACCGGGGACTGATCCCTGGCCACTGAGCTCTGACAAAGGAGGTGCTTTAGTCCGCTGAGCTATGAGCTATCAGGCCAGCCCAGGAACTTAGATATTTTTGACCTGAACAATTTGATATGAATCTATCATGTAGAATATTGAGATTGATATACAGCTTTGGTGTACTTTCATTATTACGTTTCTTAGAGAACAGAAATGCAAACCAGAGAAAGAAAAAATGTCAAAAAGAGAAAATAATGCATAGGGGAGAAAAAATCCAAAACGAAGGCCAGCGAGATAGCTCAGTGTGTTAAGCCCCTCCTGAGGCAAATAGAAGGATGGGGTTCAATCTCCTGGTACTGCATGCCGCACCAGCCCTGACCCCAGGCTCACTGAGCCAGGCATCCAGACCATGCTTCACGGCTCATGCCTGTAATCCCAGCTCTGCAGAAGCTGAAACTGTAGAATCACTATGAGTCCCAGCTGCATAGTGAGACCTTGTACCAAATACATAAATTTTTAAAAAATGTAAAACAATACTGTGAAAATCACCTTCCTATCTTTTCCATGTATGGTTAGTCAGGGTTTTAGTTTTAATTTTTTTCTTCTAATGAGATGGAGTATTTACTGAAAATCAAGTTTAGTTTACAAGACTAGAAGTAATATATCCAGATTAGTTCTCTTTTAGCCAGGCTCAGTGGTACAACCCTGCAGTCTTAGCAGTGGAGAACCCCTATGTAAGGATCTTGTTTTAGAGGTTCCCTGGAACTCATCAGACCCTGAATCAAAATGAAAAGTAAATGAATAAAATGTTTTGTGTAGGAGCTCAGTGCCAGTGCATCCATGGGCTACATGCTCAATATCATACCTTGCTTCCTTCCTTCCTTCCTGTCTCCTTTCCCTCCTTGTCTTCTTTTTGCTTTGCTTTGCTTTTATTTTTTTTTTTTCGTTGCTAGATTTAAACCCAAGATATCACCCTTACTAGACAATTGCTCAACCACTGAGCTTTCTCTCCATTCTAATCAATAGGTCCCCCTCGCCAAAGTTGATTTATCTATACAGAGTGATACAAACGGTGAAGAAATACTGTCGGAACATTCTCTCACTTTAGAAATTTTCTTCTCATTCTCAGCCAACCCTTTTCAGCTTCCTCCTGACTATTTCTACTGCAACATTTCTGATAGAATGATCTTCGAGCTGATTGCTTTTGATGCTCAAATCTGCCAGTCGAAGTGGCACCGCAGTCCCTTGCTGAATATTGCCATCCTTTCCAAGTTACATGCTCATTACTACCAGCAATCATGGGACTCGCTTACTCCCTCCCAAAAGACACACTCCCTTTATTGAAGAACATCTGCGCTAAGGTGAAGCCCCGTGTCCACTCAAGGTTCACTGCTGCCGCTGGCGACTCCTCCACACCCCAAACAAGCACTTTCCCTAGAGGTGAGAGCATTCATGTATCTTTCTCTGTTTCTACTTCCAAAGAGAAGCGATGCCTTAATTGCACTGTAATACTGGCCTCTAGCTTCAGTGTAAACATATATATCATCTTGATAGCTTACTATCTGCATATTTTTGGTTCAACCATTTTTTCTTTTGCTTTAAATTTAACTCCAAACATAAATGGAATTATTGTAGCCCAAGAGACCCTAGAAATATTTCTACTAGTTTTGCAGGTGATTTGCTTTCTAATTATCATTTAAAATAATACATACATGGTTATTTTTATACTCCTATACACTGTTGCTATATGTGGTTGAATAAATACATACTCAGAAAGCCAGAATTATATCTGCAAATCATTGCAATAAACCAAATGTATCTCTTGCTGACAAGATTGGACAAATTTCAAAGTGACTTCAAAAGAGATTTAGCACGCTGCTAGAAATAAAAGCTCTGACAGGATAATGAAGACATTTGCGTTTTCTGCAGGAACTATGACCCCATCACAAAATAAATATTCTAAGTTTTAAGAAAAGATTTTATTTATTTACTGATATATTAACTGCAAACTGAGAGTCATTTAGTTTCAGTGAAATGAGACTGTTATTTCTAATGAAGTTAATCTGAACACTGCCTGTTCCTGTTAGTCATTTGAATATTTTTAAAACGTTTCCTTCACAATCTTACCTTAACACTTTCATAGACTCTTGGTGGAAATAGAAATCAGTTTGATACTTTGGGAGGAATATTTGGAAAGAAGAGTGAGATCCTTTAGCACCTTTGTTTGCAGCATCAGAAACTGACTTTAGTCATAAGGGAAGGGTAACTTTGATAACTGAGAACTGGCTGAACATCTCATAAACCAAGCTTACTTGGAGGATAGGAAGAAATAATGGGCACCTTGTAGGGAGTTTGCAATGAAATAAACCAGGTTGAAGCACTTTCATATTTGTGGAGTTTTTGTTTGTTTGTTTGGTGAGCTTATTCTGGTTTTGCATGTTTGTTTTTCCTGGTACTGGAGAAAAAACCCTTTGCACTGCATGCCCAATAGGGTCTTGCTAAGCTCCTAAATTGCCCTGGCTAGACCTCATCTCGCCATCTTCTCATCTCTGTCTCCCAGACTGCTGAGATTACAGGATTGAGCCCCCGTGCCTGGGCTCAGCTTTTTTGACTAACTTGCTCATTTTTAATGTCAGAGAAATAGCAGTTGAGTGCAAGATGACAGGTTCATTATTTTTCTCAGGAACACAAGAACATTCTGATATTTTTCAAGAGAGGCCATTCTAATAAGGGGAAAGGTTCCTTTTAATAAATAGTACAAGTAGTCAGTAATCAAACCAGTAAGTATAAAACAAACAGAAAAACTCATAACTCATCTAAAAAATGAAAATTCAGTTTTGCTTAAGATATCTACTTTGGAGTTAAAACCCCAAGATGTAATCAAAGACCTTTTCAAGATTTCTTTCTAATAAGTAATATTATGAAAAAAAACTCCATACTAATCATGAAATTTAAAATCAGACAGAGTGTGAATATATAATCTAGTTTCTGTTAAAAGAAGAATATATATTATAAGCAGGTGCTATACAGAGATGTATTTTAATCAGGTTTTATTATGTATCTGAATTTTAGCAGTAGACCTTCCCTTTGGGACAGCAGCTGTCATATAGCCTAAGGCTGAGAACAATGAAAACTTGAATAAGAGAGCACTGTCTTGGAGCTTTACTTTGAACATCATATTTATATATAGGGATAGCTGCAAGATTTGCAGATAAGAAAATGACTAAAAGAAAACATTGTTAATAATGGTTATACTCAGATAATGGTTTGAGCTATGGTTTCTAAATTTCTAATATAACACTTTTCTCAATATAAAAGAGGAGGACTATTACTACTCCTGACAAAAAACTTAGACTTTTACATTTTATTTTATTATGGTTAATATTATTATTATTATTACTAATTGGATCAGGGTCTTGCTACGCAGCTTGGACTCGTGCTGATCCTCTTGTCTCAGCCTCCCCTTTGCTGGGATCACAAAGGCATGCACCACAATGCCTGGTGTTGAGGCTGGCACTGTGCACCCAGAGTTCCAGGGCCGGAATGCAGCACAGAATGAGAACTTTGTTCCTTGCACCTGCCAGGCAGGGGCTTGGACGCCAGGCTATCTCCCCAGTCTAACTTAGACTTTTGTCAGCATGATTGTGGCATGTTCTCTTCATTTTCTTAAGAGGGAAATAAAACGATAGCTAAAGTACTAGGAAAAGCTATTTCAATTTTTCAATTTTATTTATTGACCTCATATTTTAGCCTAACGAGACATAGGAAGTAGTGGATTCCGTGACTGAAAGCAGAGGTGTCTTGGTCACTTTCTTGTCATTGAGACACAATACCTGAAACCACCAACATAAAGAAGGGGATTGGGTGGGGGTGGGGCTCACATTTTGGGGGATTCCATCCTTACAAAGCTGGCAGTATTGTAGAAGACCCTGCATGGAAGAAAGCTGCATCTCCTTGAGAGCCAGGAAAGAGAGCAAAGGGAGGTGTGTAAACCTTGCCAGGCCCTGCCCCGCTGTTGCCTGCCCCCCCTAGCCACTGTCTACATCCACCCAAGATCACATTTAGTTATGGCAGCCCAAGATGCAGTCACCACTCCGAGCCTTCTCTATGGCTGCAGGAGGCCTTTGGGGACATCACAACAAAAGCCAAAACAGTAGCCTTTCAAGCCTATCAAATCTGTGGCTCAGGAACTGGCAGGAATGCCCAGCTGTCTAAAGTGCCTGCATGGGCCAACTAAATCAGGTGCAGTGGACTATGGTTGGATCCCCAGCACCTCATGCCACACCAGACCTGCCCTTAAGGGAGCCTGAGACAGTGAGAAAAAAATAAAATAAAATAAAACTGTCTCAGTCTTCTTTTTATTTGCACTTGATTACAGGATTGTACCCCTGTGCCCAGGCTCAGCTTTTTTGACTCACTTGCTCTTTCTAATGTCAGAGAAATAGTAGTTGAGGTGCAAGATGACAGGTTCATTATTTTTCTCTGGAAAACTAGAACATTCTGATATTTTCAAGAGAGGCTACTCTAACGGGGGGAAAATTTCCTTGTAATCAGTAATTAAGTCATCAATAATCAAACCAATAAGTAAAACAAACAGACAAGCCCATCACTCATCTTATTGCAAACTTTGCAGCTATCCCTATTTATAAATATGATTTTCAAAGTAAAGTTCAAAGACAGTGCTCTCTTATTCAAGTTTTCGTTGTTCTCAGCCTTAGGCTATATGACAGCTGCTGTCCCAAAGGGAAGGCGTAATGCTAAAATTGAGGTATGTAATAAAACCTGATCAAAATACATCTCTATATGGCACCTACTCATATATTCTTTTCAAAGAAACTATATGATACATCATGGGGCCATAATATTAAGTTGAGCTGTAAATGGCTATGGTCGACAACTTCTTTGGATAACTCACTATTGTTGTGGAATGCTGGACCATGTTGGATTGTGTTGTTGAGTTCAAGCACCTAAGTGAGTTGAATGTCAATGGAGTGCCCATCTTTGACAAGTGTAGACAAAGGAAGGGGTATAGAAAGGAAGAATCATGATGTGTGTATATGGACAGTACAGTAGGGATGGATAATGCTGTGCTTCTACATAATTCTATGAGAGGCAAGTTTGTACTAATGGTGGTTGGACAGGATATTATGTCAGCTTCTAGTACTATGGACAACCACTAGGAAAATAACAATTTAGAAAGTATTAATTATTGAATCTTTGATGTAATTCGGGTATAAAAAATAAGATACGCAAAGAGCTACACGCTCATGTTTACTGATAAGAGACATACAGTATAATAATGTCTCTAAGTATAATATCATGTATGCACCTTCTATGATACCAAAACATTATGAAAACAGTTTGCAATGTATTAATTTATCAAATCCATCTTGTCAAGGTATCTTAAAACTATCTCATTGATATTTGTACTTCAATAAAACAAAAATAAAAATAAAACAAAGAAACTATATTATACATTCACGCTCTTTCTGATATTAAAGTATTAGGAAGTTATTTCAGTGTTCTGACCTCAGTTTCCACATTTATAAAATGATAATGAATTCTGTTCCATAGATTAGTGGAGGAATAGAAATCTATATGGAAGGTGTATTGATTTTACATTGAGTATACAAATAGAAAGTTTGTATAGTTACTAGTTATCAAGGGAACTTTTATGCATCAGTGAAATAAATCAGACCTACTTGTGTAAGCATCATGTTGTCTCCCTTGTGTGAGAAATTGAAAGAGTAAATAAAATCTATATGTAAACTTGATATCGCAAAAGAGAAATTAATTGCTCAAAAGGACAGAATAGTTGGGATGGGGGAAAAGAAGGCAAGAAAAAATGAAGAAATATACACACACATACACACACACGATAGCTACGATAATTGTGCTACTAATTCCTTTTGGTTCATCGAAAGAAAGTTAGTACTTAATTGTTTGACCAATATTGTATACTTATGCCCCGTAATCTGAACAACTACTTTGAAGACAAAAATATGCAATATAACCTCCATTGTTAACTTACTATCATCTAGTTGTGAGATTCTGTATTGTTTTTATTTTTTTAACAACTCTCTTTAAAATAAAATAAAAAAATTTTCTTCAGACTAAAAATATAAAATGTAATGACATATCAATATGCTGAGCTGTAAAAGACTCAAGTCAGTGACTTCTAGGGTCAGCCAAATAGATCAGCGAATTGAAGCACCTGTTAATAGGCAGAGACAGTGGCTGGAAGTTCGATCCCCAGGTCTTCCATGCCAACCCCACTCCTGGGCCATGCTGAGACAGCGATTGAGACTGGGCGTGGTGGTGCCTGTCTGTAATCCCAGCATCTGGGAGACTGTAAACAGGAGGATCATTATGAGTCTGATGTACCCAGTGAGATCCTGTACATCCTGTGCTAAATTTAAAAAAAAAACAAAAAACAACTTCTGACAGTTGCCAGTTGTGCTGATAACTCACTACTACTATGGGCTACTGGACTATATTATGTTGTTTTGCTGAATTCAAGATCCTACAGTCTTTGGACTGGCTTCAAATATAAAAAAATCCTTTAAAGACTTCTCCAAATACAGATTCTCTGACTGCAATGGAACACCCATCTCTTACAAAACAATACAATGTGTTGGGATGTATTGGGAACCACATAGCTAGGAAATCAATCAAATGTGTGTAGGTGGGACTAGGCCTCCGTACCTAAGAAAACAAGATATCTCACTCCTGAGATAACATACTGTCTGGGTAAGGTCAGCCAGTAGTTGCTAGGCAACCTACTGTCACATGTTATTAACTTTGCAAAAGTATAAATAAAGGAGCATGTTGTTTAAAAAATATATATATGTACACACAAGATAGGATACAGTTACTTTCTTTTAGTTCATTGAGAAGAAAGGTTTGTACTAATATTGTTTAGACAAGATATCATGTCTGCATCTTGTTCTCTGAATTACTACTATGAAGACAATATGCAATATATTAATTATTGTAGCCATCCTACTAACCTGTTTTGAAACTTTTATTGCTATTTTATATTTTTATCATTAAAAAATAAAATATTAATAAAATCACAGAACATTTTAATTTTGTAGACATGGAGCAGTCCCTCTTTATCTTCAGGGAAAATATTTCCCAGATCTCTAGTGGATGTCTAAAATTATAGGCAGAGGAGCCCTAAGCATATAGAGGTGATAAAATGTATTTCATTAACTGAGCATAGTGAGACATTACTGATAACCAAGAGAACAATTGTAACAATATATCATGAAAAAATTTGAATGTGCCTCTCAAAGTATTTTACTGTACTCACTCTTGTGATGATATAAAGGATAGAATTTCTATGTGATTAGCTGAAAAGAACCAAATGCTATGGTCACTGTACTCCCTGACAGGCTACAGTTGCCCATCTGACGACAGCTCAGAGGTAGGACCATCTCCGCTGAGTGATCCAGGGATACCAAAGCATCACGACATCAGGCAGGCAGTGCAGAGTATGAACCTGGTGGCTGAAGGGATGGGTCATGTTCAAGCTGGAATCTTCATCACGCTATTCAGAATGGCGCAATTTAAATGCATGAATTTTTTATTTCTAGATTCTTTTTAATATTTGAGACCTTGATTGCTTACACTTTGCTGAAGTCAAAGAAAATAAAGTCACATATAAGAGGGAACTACCAAGTGTGAACCATGACAGGGACATGCAAGTGGCTGAAATGTAGCAAACATTGCTCTCCAACCATGAACACATGGAAAGAATCTCTTGAAAGGGAGGGAAAAACTGAGACATGGAAAAGGACAAATGAAAGAAAGAAGGAAGGGAAAAAGATATATCTGTGTATATATGCACTGCCCTTCTGATTTCTGCTGGTCTGTTGAAAGGAGCAATTAATGATTAATATGATTTTATTCTCTCTTTTAATTTCTTAGACCTTTTTTACTAATCTTTCATGCTTATATGTGGCAATCTAAACAACTAATTTGAAGACAGCACTATACAATGAATTCCTATTTATTTAGTGAAGTTATATATCATTTCTATTTTTTTACTCTGTTTATAATATGATAAATAGACACTTGAGGAAGCTCTGCTTCACTTAGAATGCAATATAGGGCATTACATGCTATGTTAGTAGGAAAAATCATGGCCTTGGGCAGATGTTGGTGAGTGAGACTATAACAAACACTTTATATTTTAATGGCTTTGCCTTTCTTGCAGTTAGGGTAGAAAGATTATCAACTTTTCAAAAACACAGGAAACCTTCTAAATTCCATTTATAGGATGAAAATTACCAGGCATTTCACTTTCTAATGTCCCTTGTTTTTCTACATCCTTATTCCTTTTTTTATCCATTACTTCCCACTTTTAAACACCATTAAACGTGTAATCTGCTTTCTTGAAATAATGAGAAATTATTGGTAACCAACTAAGTACGTTCTCCTTTTCTTCATTGTTAATGAACATCTTCGTGGCAGAGACAAAAAATAAAATTGTCTTTTCTATGCTAAAAACAAGTGAATAATAATTTAATCTAAAGCCTTACTCCCTCACTGGATACAGATATGTGCAAGATGACATATTTTAGAGGAATGTTTTCTCTTATCATTCCTCTTGTAATTTAAATCTAAAGTAGTATCTGATCTCACCCATAAAACTTTACCAGTCCTTTTCTCCAATCCTTGCTAATATTCCTTTTCTGATTTCTCACACTTACACTGACACAGAGCTCTCAGGTCGAATCCAATCTATTATCATTCGCTTCTAGATAAGGATTGGGAGGACCTTCGAGGCTAAACTGAGAGGAGAAATTTGGTGATCAGCAGGGTGTGCTATGCGCTCCCATGACAGAACGGCTGGCATCGACTGCATTGCAGCTGAAGCAACACAAAGTTCAAAGCAAAAAAATATTATAAAATGTTTTTTCTAAAGAATTATAACCTAGTAAAGTTCCAAAATTCCTCATATTAATATTCAACCAAATATGAATTACAGCAATATGACAACCTCAGTTACTTCTACTTTAGGCATGAAAACTAGCCCATCCAATATCATTATTAGAGCTCCAGTCATAAATCAGTCTATCAAACCAGTTGATGATCTAGTTAATAAATTTTGTTCAAGTGTCATTAAGCAGCATAATGGCATACATAAACTAAGTTTTACAGAAATTAATTAGCAATCATTGGTTCACAAGAAGATCTTAATTGGTACAACATTTCTCAAAAACTTTTTAGATGAGAATGGAGAAATCAAAGGCACTCGTTCTCTCTAACCTACTTACTCAGGAACAAATCCTTTGCTTTGATATCCATCATAGCAACCCTATAAGTGAGTTATTTCCATTTTCAGGTGAGAAAATGATATTTAAAAGCAAATTTTGGTTTCAAAACAAAGGACAGTTGGCCCAAGTTGATTTTTGGAATGGTCTTTAGACCTCTTCAGTGTGTGACCTCAAGAGACATGGTTAGCTCTTCAATATTCTCAGCAGGTTCCCTTTGTGAACAAGAAGAGGGGCACAGATCTACCAGCTGATCAGGTTTCTGGCTAAGACCTCATTGGTACATCTGATAAAGAAGGAAGTATTCTTCATAGCAATACAAAGAGAATGCCACACCCTTCAAAAATCCTAATTGAAATTTAGAACTCTTTATTGTTACTATGGAGATGAAACTGAAATACAAAAGTGTTTAATGGGATAGTACTGAAGAGAAATAAGTTAGGAGAATTAACTACCTTGGTTCACTTCATTGGAGCTAGAATATAGGTCTATATTAAATAATCCATGTACTTCCAAATCATATGCTTCACAAATAATTTTATCTGTAAAATTCACAGGGACCAAGATTCAATGTAATGAAATCAACTTGCAGATACTCAGCTTCTGTTTGTATGTGTTTCTAAAGATGATCTTGTTGCAGGAATCAGTTGTCTGGTAATGCTTCAAAAACCACCTCATACTTCAAAATTGTTTTTTCCCACTTTCTGGAGGAAAGATAGCAGCTTTCCTGCCTGCAATAAATCCTTCCATGTTGTTCTGCCCTTAGGTATAAATCATCCAGGCACGAAAGAAAGTTAACTGTTCATAGTGATTGTGAAAGGAACCCAACAGAGCACACTAAAGTTAGTAAATCAGTGCTGAAGTTAATTCTCTTGAAAAATTATGGTAAAGTCAGTTCTTCCCATATCTCTCTTTTAATATATAACTACCTACCTACCTTTCCATCTGTCTATTAGTATTATATTAGTTTTGGATCCTCGAGAAACAAAGAATTATCTGTTTATTTATCTATCTATCACCTTCTATTGCGTATTTATCATCTATGCATTTATTCTTTATCATCTATTTGTCTATTTACCTGTATATACCTCTATATGCAAAGGTTTTAGGAATTGAAAGGTGATGTACCATCCCTCTGGTGAGTTTCAATGTATAAAGTGAAGATTCATTAACATTAAAGAAAAGCCAAGACCTTCCTGCTAATGTCTACTTCAAAACAGCGTATGGCTTGTAACTGGATTACAATATCTTCAGCTTCTACATGGAACATGAAGTAATTATGCAAACTGAGCTGCCTCACATAATACATAAGGTAAAAATTCACTGTAGAATTTAATCATCAATTGTAACAGTACATTCTAAATGGAGGTTGTTCATCTCTTTATGACATGAGCAACATTTGTGGGTACATGGATCATGCCTACTTGCAACAGGACTCTGATTTAGCATTTCACAGTGAGAGGTAATCAAATGAGGCCTGGATGGGAGGAAGGTGACCTACTTTCTACCTAAACTATAGATGTATAGTTTTCAAGATTTTCTCTCTTGAATCATTATCTTCAGTTCGACAGGTAATTAACTTGAGAAATGAAAATGTCATTTCAATGGGAACCTTACAGAAAAAAATTAATGAAAGATAATATTCAGACAGATAGTGAGGTTAAGCTCAACAGTCTAGGTTGTATGGTAAAAACAATAAGCTTCTCTTTTGAAGAGTGAGCAACCTAAGTTCGCAGACCAAAAATTAGAGAAAAGGGAGGGCCACAAGAACAGCTAAAATTTGGCCCTAGCCTTTCAAGGTCAATTAAGACTCAGGACATATGAGAACCTGTACTGTGACATCATGCAACTCAGTTGTGTCCCAAGTTTTCTGATCAAGGAGATTACAGGACCAAAGAGGAAAGTGATTGATGATGTAGATAGAGAGTGCTTAAGGAGAGTCACATGAAAAGAAAACATTCTCTCAGACTTTCAGAGAGCAAATTGGTCAAGCAATGGCTGTGACTCATCCACATGGCTGACACAGACCAAGGATCTACAAACTGCGGTACAGGGTCTCAGGATAATTCCTGAGGGGATTTGACTGACCTTAATTAGATACAAAAGTTACAATTCTTGTTACATAGGCTTTGCTTTATCTTGATCTTAACCATCCAGCAGAAAAGTACAAAAATGAAGCATAAGTAAAGCCATATTATTATGCTGAGCTGTAAAAGACTCAAGTTGACAACTTCTGACATACCGAAAACCCAATAATATTATGGACTACTGGACTATTTTGGAATATTTTGCTGAATTCACATACCTATAATATTTAAATGACAAAACTAAACAAAAAAGTGGATACAATTGAATGACCGTTTTGTATCTGTAGATTCAAAATAGTTAAGATAGATATACAGCTGCATTCTTTTGATTCAATGAATAGAGGAATCTTTTCTAATAATGTTTGTAAATAGAATATTATGTCTGCATCTTCTACAACAAATAACCACTAAGAAAATAATATGCAATGTATTAATTATTGAAACTGTCCTACTAATGTGATTTGAAACTATCTCATTGCTCTTTGTTTTCCAATAAAATTATGGAAAACAAAGAAAGATAAGTATTCAGGTTCAACATGATCTAGATGAATACTATTTTTGGTACCAGGGGTTTAACTTAGGCCCTTGTGCTTGCCACACAAACACTTAGTGTACTGAGTCATCTCCCTGGCCCTCTAGATGATTTTATGAGTTAATTATTTATTTTACCATTTTTTCCATTGAGTACAGATATTACATCAACAACAGTTCCCTGAGGAAATAACAACTCTTTAGCATAATTTATTTCAATAATTTTCCTAATCTGAGGTCAGCAGTGGGGAGGTGAATTAAATATTCATTCTTTGAGGGACCTCTATATTGGCTGGAGGAATTATATTCACATTTTAGGAATTTCTTCTGTGGTCCACTGACAGTGGTAGAAAAGTTTATTTACCTGAGGCCATTCTATTTTGAGTCAACTAACAGCAACCTCAAATGGGAGAGCAGCAATATTTTAGGCAGAGATGGATGGTCTATGCTGTCATAGTTGTGCAATGGGTACTGAATATTTTCTGGACTCTTCTTAGTCTCTGGAGCCCAAGAATATGGGAGGCACGGAAAATTGATCACTGAGATCCTTTGGTTTTATCTGATACAATAAAGATATAGGCATGGATCTCATGAATTATTCAGAAAAGATTTCCATAGACCGATGTACAACAGAGATCTGTGAATGGAAAAGGTCATTAGGATCCATATCAGTGGAGAGGAAGAAATGATGCTGGGCAGGAAACAAGTAGAAACTTAAGAGCAATCATGACAATGAGGATGGTGACATTGGGATGGCAGCCACCAAGTTGCTAGTGACATTGTAATTCTAATTCTTGCCGTTACTGAGAGAAAGCACCATTTCTTTACTGCATGCTAACACTTGTGCTTTTTATAAACAATAGTCCAACTTTTATCATTAGGAAATTTGAATAGGTTTCTATAATGGGGGGGCTTACATTATGAATAACATAAAAGACTTCTTCCAACCACTGCTGGAATGCAAAATTAACGTCTGTCTCATGTACCTCACTAATTACAACCCTGAAACATCACCTATTTCCATAGAGTTTTCAGCTCTATTGTCAAATGTTATGCAATTATATAAAAACAAAAAGAAATATTGTAGATCTTGGTGAAAGCCAAGGATCCAAACTTCCACAGAAGATAGCTTGAAATATAAATTACTGCTCAGTGTAGTCTAATATCATTTTGATTCATAGCGGATGATGGTTTCGATTTGCAGGAGATTCTTGAAACATCTCATATGCCATTTCAGCAATACCGGTATGTAATTACTTGCCAGTGTTCATTCTCAAAGCAGAATTCTATGTTAAAACACACCTTGCAAATCTCAAACCAGGTTGCCATGGTAACACAATCCATTCTCTGCCATTCTCTAACTGCACTGTTAGCTAGCTTATTTGAGCATCATGACTTTCTGTGGATGTCCAAGCACTATAATAGATTATTATAAAATTTTATTTGTTGTATTGTAGAATGCTTAACATATTTTTAAAAATTATCCTATTTGCTGCATTTCACATTGTTCATGAATATATTTCCAAGTACTGCAGTTTGTTCACAAAATGTTTGAAATGTTGACTCTGATCTTGATATAGGCTCCCATAAAGCATTTGATGCTTTTAATCTCCGTGTTTGGGACCTCCAACGAAAAACTTCTATGTAGAATTTAAATAAATTTTGAGAATGTAGTTCTACTTCCTTATGACACATAAGAAAATGACTTTTGTGTTTATAATTTTTCTCTAAACTTCTTATAAACATGTTCATGGTCTGATTCATCCCGATTAATTAGAAGGCTACCTGAACACATGCCTACCAAAACTGACCAGGTCATATCACAAAGCAATATTTATAGACAAACAAAACCCTCCAATCAAACAGGATTTCTTTCTACTGCTTCTCTTGGGTACTTAAAATTTTCATTATGACTTTCATGCTTTGGAATGATATTAAATTTCACACATATTCTTGAATTGAAATTTAGTCTAATTCTAATAAATAACAAGCAAAATAGTCTACTTTACTATTTTCTAAATACTACAGTGGTGGTGTGCTAATCATTTCATCAAAGGGGATCCATCAGAACCTTTAGGGCTACAACATTTTGTAGATGTAGATACTAATGTTCAGAGAAATTGGAGCCACTTAGCTGAGCACTGACAATAATAAACTACTGCAACTTGTGTTAGTTAAGTATCTTCCTTTAGTGATCATATTTCTGACTACAAGTAGATACAAATCAAATTTACTATTAATTCCTAAACCAGGGGAAGCACAAAGTTAGAAAGACACCCAGAGCAGAAATGCGATGACAATCAGATACAAATCCTCACTCTCCTGTTGTCCTGTGCAGTTCACCTCCATCCTACTCCTTATCCCCAGAGTTAACCTATAAGGACCTCATCAGAATCTTCTTTCATATTTCTTCCCTAAGTGTGAGCTTCTCTCCTGGGTCTCGGTAGGATATACAGAAACACAGAAGGTAGACCTGGTCTTCATGTCAGTCTTTGACACTTCTTTTACCAATTTCCTCAATCTATGTCTTATCATAACCATGACAATCATTAAACAAAATGTTTCATGTTAAGAGGCTATAATAGCCCCTTGTTGATAAAAACTGATTTCAGCTGGCATGGTGGTGCAAGCCTGTAATTCCAGCACTTGAGAAACTGAGGCAGGAGGATCAATGTGAGTTGGAGACCAGCATGGGCTGCAAAGTGAGCTCAAGGCCACCCCAACCAGCATATTGAGACTCTGTTTTAAAGAAGACAGAAATATTTTAATCTGAAGATATTGAAATTTTTTGTGATACACATCTCAGACTACTACAAATGCCATTAATGTTTGCTTCAGTTCTTCACTCAGTGTTTATTTAGTCATTATTTTCTGAAAGCCTAAGTGGATTTTTATTCTGCTTAATTAAAAACTTCCAACTCTAAAGTGACAAAGTTTTCAACAATCTGATTGCTAGCGCTAATTGTGCCTCTTTTCCATCACATGGGCTCTGTCTTCAGTCCACAGCACAGGGGAGCCCTTCTTGTTATGAAGGAAGCCAAACTTCTCCTTGACCCAGAGCTTTGTAGTGAATTATTTTGCTTCAGATTATTTCATCTACACCATATTCAGCTGAATAGTTTCTACTATCTGCTTTTTCTTCTGAGAGAATTAAATAAATGAATAATAGTAAAAAATTAGCTGGTTTTTTAGTATGAAATAGCATTTAATAAGTTACTTAGTTAAAAACTAGCCAGATTGTTGAGGGGACTAAAATGCCTGCTTAGCATAGGGACTGGGGTTGGATCCCCAGCATGCTGTGAGAGCTCCACCCTCGGGGTACACTGAGATGGCAATTGACATGGTCTGTGGTATACACCTGTAATCCCAGGACTTGGGAGGCTGAATATAGAAAGATCAGTACGAGTCCAGTCTACATAGTGAGTCCCTGTGGACCCTGTACTAAACACATTAAAAAAGATTAATGTTAATGAAGCAGGCCTGATGACACATGTCTGTACCCTGCATTTGGGATGCTAAGGCAGTAGATCACTATGAGCTCAAGGTCATCTTGGAATACATAATGAGAACCTGTTAAATATTTAAAAAAAAAAAAAGATTAAGATTAAAATTCTGTCAACAGAGCTCATGATCTGGTAGGGATTACAGGTAGGAATTCATGAGCTAATTAATTCCTATTAAAGAACTTTTAGTCATTATTATTCAGGGGAAGTAGGGGAAGAACAGCAATTCTTACCTGGAATGCAGCAGAAAAGCTAAGACAAAGGAAAAGACTTGTCCAGTTCTTATCACCTCATCCTAAATTTTTTAAAAGTACAATTGTAGAAGATGAAATAAAAAGAGTCAGAATTATATATATATATATATATATATATATATATATATATATATATATTTTTTTTTTTTTTTTTTCCCCAGAATCAGGGCTTAAACTCAGGCCCTTGTACTTCTCAGGGAAGCACTTATTCCACTGAGCCATCTCCCTGCTTCAAGGCAGAATTTCTTGAAAGTTCCATTAGCAACAATGTCTCTTAAAAGAAGTTCCTATCATTTCCCTTTTAAAGCTTGTATAGGTCTGGGGAGCTAGGTTGGTGGTCTACGTGCCTGCCTGGCAAGCTCAAGGACCTGGGATCAATTCCTGGTACTGCATGCCATGCAAACCCTGAAATCCCAGGCATGATACAACAAGCCATTAATCCCTGTGCTGAAAAGGTTGAAACAGGAGGATTATGACGAGTCTGAGCTATGTAGTGAGACCCTATACCAAATAAATAAATAAAACATTTTAAAAAGCATGGACAGAAAAGTAGAGTCAGAGACTAGGTTGTCTAGGGAAATTTGTTATTTTTGGTTGCCTCTTTATTAGTATTTTCTGCCAGTTGAGAAAGCTGAAGATGTTTTTCTTGAAGACTGGCAACCTTCTTTAAAAAGACTTTTTAAAAAGATGGTAAGAGGGGCCAGGGAGATGATGGCCCAGTGGCATAAGCACTTCCCTGGCAAGCTCAAGGGCTGAGTTAACTCCCTGGTTCTCTCCCCCACAAAAAAAAAAAAAAAAAAAAAAAAAAAAAAAAAAAAAAAAAAAAAAAAAACTATAAGAGAAATAGACAACTGAGCTGGTCTAAATCTTAGGGATATGAGAATAGAAGACCAGCTTAGGTGGATTTAGTGAAGCAGTAGGATGGAAAAGAGAAACTCAAGGCCCATCTGTCAATTAAAAGGCCAAGGGAAAGCCACAGAAGAAATTCATGGACCTTGAGCTTCGTCATGTTTTGCTTGATCACTCAAATGCTGCCTTCAGATTTGTGTGCTTTGGGGTGTCAGATCATCTGCACAAAAGCTCATGGTCCATTCATCTGTCAATGGGCATATCATTTCTCCATTGTAGTGCTGTGGAAAACACTGCAATGAACATAGAAGTGCAGCAGTCTTCAAAATATTGATTTAATTTCCCTCAGATATATACACAGAAGTGAGGTTCTCAAAAGTGAGAAATATGGCAGCTCCACCTCTAATTCTCTGAGGAATTGCCACATGGTTTTCAATAATGGCTGTCTGGTTTACAGGCCCACCAATGGTATGCAAGTGTTCCCTTGTCTCTGTATCCTCATTAGTATTTTCCTTTTTTTACAGTAGCCATCCTAGCAACTGTGATGTCATGCCTCATTGAAGCTTTGACTTGCATTTCTGTGATAATAAATGTGCAGCCTCTTTACATAAGAAAAAAAATTTAAATTTAGAAGTAAGAGTTGATCTATCTCATTCCTCAGAGTTCTTCTAAAAATATTCAGAAAGCAAGCAGGACCAAGCACAGCTAACTGACCTGGCTTGGTGGTGTGGTTTCCTACATTTTACTGATCTTACTAGGAGAGTGTTAGCTTGCAAGAGATTTATTCACATAAACAAATAACTTTACTATGCTCTCGGTATGTGTATCTCACTAGAGAATACTCAGATCCATCAAGAAGAGGGAAATTATGTTTTAGTCATGTCTCTGAGTCACATTTCTCTGAATCAATCACTTTATGTACAAGAGAAAAAACTGCTTCCCACAGGCTTTCACCATCCAGTTTCTGTCACAGGATTGGATGAAAACAAGACATATAAACAACTTTTACAACCTACTTGCCTCTGAGTTCCATTACTTCCTTTTCTCTAAAGATAATTTCTCAAGAGCCAGCATGATCCATGTTCATGATATACTATGAAATTTATTACCCACAAAACCAGTCTATGTTCCAATAATTAATTCTAACAGCCTGTTCAGGTTCCCTGATCTACTCTTGTCAGGTAAGAAAACATACCTTCTCTCTAGTGTCTCCTCTGTTTTGTTGCATTGGCTCTCCTCCAGCTGCCATCCATTTGCAGTTGTGAGTTTAAACATTCTCTCACGACACTGCTTTCACCAGACCACTATAGTTTTATCAGCAACTAGCAAAACTCTAGGAAACAAACAAACACAGAAAAAAAATCTTTCCTTTGCTTGTGCTCTTGATATGTATTGTATTGTGTACCCATTTGTTTTGTATGTTGAAAATCAAACCCCACTGTGGGGACTAGATAAGAAGAAAGACTCATTAGGAAGCAATTAAAGCTAAATGAGTTCATAATGATGGAGTTCTAATCCAGCAGGAGAGGTAGACTCATTAAAAAGAGGAAGACAAGAAAGACAAAGAGAAAAAACAAAACTAACGACATCTCTTTTCCATGGTTGCATGATGAGGGAAGGTCATGAGAGCGATTTCTCAGTCCACTGCCCCCTTTCTGCTGGATGTGTTGTACAGATGGCTATGACAAATGCTGCCTCTTTAAGCTCGGATCTCTTTACCACTTGAGATTTAAATGTGGATATATGATCCCTTTCTACCCTGAAGCTGTAGCTTACTTGACATGACAAGAGATTCGAAAATGAACGTGGATGAAAATTTTTATTTTAGTTGTTTCTATATTCATATATCAGGTTCCAAAATAAATGAATAAAATAAAATAAACTTGGTAGTTTAAATAAGATAATTTGTTTCCTTGCAGTTATGGAGACTGGAAGTCCAAGATTAAGTCTTTCTCCTACCTTGCAGGTAGCGTCCTCACCTTGCAGATGTTGCTGTAACGCTCTCTTACAATTCTTCTTATAAATTAAGAGAATGTAGCTATATACCTATCTTTGTTTTTAAAGTTGAATTATAGTACAGTTTATATTGATTAGTATCATAGTGTTTGTAGATAGAGTATCAGGTATGCACCTTGTACAACAAAAAGCCACTACGAAAGCAATATGCAATGTATTAATTGTTTAATCTGTCCTAATAATTTGATTTGAAATTGTCTCATTGCTATTTGTTCTTCAGGAAAATAAAAAAAAATAAATTGAAAAAAAAATCTTCTTATAAAGACACTAATCCCATCAGATCACTCAGGACCCTTATCACCTCATTGAAATACAGTTCTGCTGTAAAGTCCCTATTTCTAAATATAGGGACATTGATGCCTTGAACTTCAACATTTGAATTGTTGAAGGCATGAAACAACTTTTTGGCAAAATAGTTTCCTCCTGTGGATTATTTTGACAACTCTGACTAATCCTGAGCCAACACACTGTGGGATGAGAGAATATGAAGAGGAAAATAATGATTTGAATTGAAATCCGTACAGGTCAACCAGCCCATAACTGACACAGTCAGTGAGGACGAGCCTTGAACAGATCTAGATAAATTGAAAGAAAGCTTTTCCAGATCAACTGAATTTCCTTCCACTGGCACACCCTTGAGAAATAATAAAGGACTGCCATCATAAACCACTAAGCATTGAGATAGCTGTTAGTCAACAAGAGCTAACTGATAATCCACTACTTCCATCAGAATGTGGAACGTAAAAGCCCTAGACAGGCACTTTCCTTTTTGCTACAATATGTGAAGATTACTGGAAAAGTGTCTAAGAGATCCTAATTTTCCTTTCATGAAAAACAAAGTGATTTTTTTTTGCCTCTAAACTATTTCTTCAGCCAGGCCCGGAGTCTTTGCATTCTGGCTTCCATCTCTTGCTATCTAGTCAGTTGGCTTTCCTCTTTTTTAGTCCCATGGCCCTTCAGATTGCAGAAGAAATTTCCCATCAGTTTTTAGTTCTAATTTTTCTGACCTGTCAGAATTTAACAGAGAAGAAATTTTCTGTCCTCTTGAAAACTTCTTTTCTGGTTTTATCATACTACTCAGTCCTGTTTATCCTTCCATCTTTCTGTCTATTCTTTCAATCTCTTCCCTGGATGTGTTGTTCTATATGGATTTTAGAAATAAGAGCCTCTCAAGGAGTAATCTTAAGAGTTTTTGAGTTACCCAGATCAGGGGCTTTTTAATGTATGGTGGGAATATGTCTCCATAAGCCCTTTATAAGCAATTTGAAAATGCCTTTAATACACACTATCTAACAAGCACTGTGATCTAGCCTAGGTCATAGTAATATATGTACTCCAGACATTGTAGTAGCCCACAGGTGGGCAACATCATCTAATACAAAACCTACTTTGTTCTGTAGCATTGAATATGTCATGCAGCTCATCGAATGCCTATACCCAACAGAGCACAATAGCCAGTGTACACTTCATGATCATTCAGATGCTGGGAGCTGCAAGTCACTGCGTCTTCTCCCAATGTTTCCAGAGTGTCATTCCTCATATTTCTAGCATGGAATTGATCAAAATTCAAAGTGCGATTTCTATAGATCTACATTGCTTTGGCACCATCATGAAGTTGAAACCCTTAAGTTGCAATATTATGCATAAAGACCAGCTGTGTCCTGCTGCAGATGTTACATCGTGAAGATCCTGAAGTCACTCCATGCACACACATCTCTGTCATCTTCTCCACTTTACGCTGCACACCAAGCGTTTTCCACTGTCACCCAGTTAAGTGAATGGCAACACCATCTCTATGCAACTTCACAAGCCTACATTATCTCAGCTTCTTTCTCTTTTCACATTTCTGTCTCTCCCACAGATAGAGACAAGGGCATGCTCATCCAAGTTGTCTTAATTCCCAGAATAGGTTTTTCTTGTCTAGTAAGAGCTTCCAGTGTATATCTCTGCAGTGCTCATAAAATTTTATTTAAGTCTACACCCATATTTTTCTATTATACTGATTTTAAGTCAGGGGCTGACCAGCATTTCTCTGTATCACTTCCTGTACACTCTTGAAGTCTATAATTATTCAATGAATAAATGTTAAAGAAATAAGGGGATATTAATAAGCAAGTAAAGAGTGCCCTCCGTCTCCAGAAAAATGGAATTCTTGAGCATTTTGGCACCTATGGAAGAATTTATTAATTTAGATTTACATACAGACCCATGTATAGTGTACAAAAGTTCTGCATGATTAAGAATTATGAAAATATTGCTTTGCTATATAGATTTTGCAAGAATAGGATGAGAGTAGCAAACATGGTGAAAGTGCTGGATTGCTGTGAAGTCAGTTTTAGTGGCGAGGGAAAGCACTGAGTTATGGTAGGGATACAAATAGACAGTCACTGATGTTGGTAGGTCAATTTAAAAGTTGTCAAAATAATTTTGGATAATTTGACCTCTAGTACTTTCTTTTCATCATATACAAAGAATAGTTGAACCTCCTTATGTATCAAAATTACTTTTGTGTTTTCTAGAGGGTCTCACTAGGCAACTCAGACTTGTAGTGATCCTTCTGTTTTCAGCCTTTGCAGCGCTGGGATTACAGGTGTGTTCCACCACACTGGAACTCAGTTGCCAGCTCAGTGTACCTGGAGACAGGGACCAGCACAGTATGTGTCTTTGCACTTGTCTAAGCAGATGTTTAGTCTGCCGAGCTATCTTATTGGCCCATTCAAAGTTATTTTTTAACTTAAGAAGATAGAAATAATGAGTTTCAAAGCCAGAGCTAATAAAACAGGAAATAGGTCACACAGTCATACAGTACAGGGGTGACTTAAAACTTTAGCTGCTGAGGTGCTACTCAGATGTGAATAAAAATCATCAGGTATAAAAAAATAAGATAAGTAAGCAGCTACACTCTTAATTCACTGATAAGAGATATCTGCTAAAATAATATCTGTAAATATAATATCTTGTATGCACCTTGTGCAATACCAAAACATTATGAAAACTGTTTGCAGTGTATTAATTTATCGAATCTGTATGGTTGGCGTGTCTTGAAACTGTCTGATTGACATTTGTATTTCAATAAAATAAAAAAATAAAATTTAAACAAAAATAAATAAATAAAATAAAAATAAATAAAAAAAATCATAGCCATGAAAGACATAATCATATCTTCCTCGCAGAAGATTTGGAAGAGATAAACAGTGTAATGTAATCAAGACTAGTCAGGGGTCAAATCATGCTACTTTCATGCTTTTGCTTTCAGACATCCTGAAAACCTAAATCAAAATACTTTTAGAGGAGTCGAGGAGGTGGCTCAATAGAATAAGCACTTCCCTGGCAAGTGCAAGAGTTGGAGTTCAATCACTGGTCCTGCCAAAAAAAAAAAAAAAAAAAAAAACTTTTAGAATGAAGTAAATTAAGGAGACCTAAAATTACCCTGAAATCCTATCTCATTCCTTATTTGATAAAAGAATGTGCAAGTCATATAATTGTTTAAGCCTAAATTTTCTATCAGTAATTAATATATATATATATATATATATTACATATTTTTGATCAATCAAATGATACTCAATATTCTTGAGGAAATGTATCACTAAGTCAAATCATCAGTTCCACCAATATTTTTGAATACTGAAAATTGAACGTGTTATACTTAGCATTCTCCTAAAAAATATATAAAAATAAAGGAGAACTTCTACCTTATGATTAAAGATTTTAGTTAAATTAAAGAAAACATTACAATACATACCATACAGTAGATGAAAGTTGTTGAAGTAAAAGCTAGAAGTTAATTGTGAAGGAGAAGCTTATTTGATATATATGGCTCTTCAAGAATAGTCCCTTTAGGCAAGTTATTTTTGCAGTGAAATCAAACTAAATGATACAAGGCAATAGAGGAATTAAAGTGAAACATAGGGGTTCATACTAAAGTTGTTGTAAGTCAAAATTTAGATGAGAAGGACTCAAACAACAAAACTCAAATGTTTGGCATTTTATTAACTCTGATGAGGACAAAGTAACTGCCTCAGCCAGGTTTCAGGAAAGAAGCAGATTTTGCCCTTTCAAGCAGTAAGATATGCCAGTGCCACCCACTGGTATTTGATTTTCACCTTTTAACAAGAATGTCTCCCCTTGTGTCATCAGAGCTGCCCAGAAGCCTTGTAGATTATGGTCCCTTTATTAATAAAATGCAAAACAGCAATGCTTAGTGGCTTTCGACTAGTCTCTGGGAACAATGATGTTACTGGTTTCCCCACCAAAGTTAAAGACGCCAAGGCTTAATAGAAAACTGAGTTAGGTCCAAGCAACATTGTCTAAGTCATCAAACTGCCCATATTTTTAAAGATTCTATTGTCCCTAATAACAAGGGGCACATACATACATGATGTTTATGTAAGTAAATATGCTCATTATTCTTAGTTCCCATCTAGTAATTCATAAAAGGAGATGCAGAGGATGTCCTTAGGAAAAGGGAATATTGTACAGTGTCAGCAGTTCTGGTGTATTGAGAGAGAGACAGAGAGAGAGAGAGAGAGAGAGAGAGAGAGAGAGAGAGAGAGAGAGAGAGAAGGAATTTGGAATTCATCTTAGAAGCTTTCAGATCCTCAAGTGTTTCCAGTGATCTTTCTTGATGAGCAACAAAAGAACAGTTTTGCAGGGCTGTGTCTGCATGTGCTGCGCCTAGCCATTGGTGATGCCCATGGCTTTGTTATGTCACCCTGCCCTGGGGAGACAACTGAAGAGCATTCTCATTTCTAGTACAAATGTGTGCAGCTACAGCTCTTATCTCATGGGACTGAAGAGGCTCCAGATGTTGGTCCAAATGCATTCAAAGCAAAACATAATATAAGGCCATGCACATTATGGTTAGAAAATTAATTCTGAGGTAACAATGATAGCTTCTGTTAAACAATCCTCAAAGTAATTTGTGGGATTTTCATATGCCCATAAGATATGGTTTGTTTATTTCATTCATTCATTCATCCATCCATTCATTCATTCATTCACCCATTCATTTGTTCTGGTAAAAATACTGAATTTTGGAGCTGCACAGTTCCAGGCACTCTGAGATTCAGCACTGGATGACAGTGGCATTGTAAGTATCTTTAAAGAATGGAACTAACTAGAGGGGAAAGCAGTTATTAAAAATAATTTAAGGAAGTATTTAGTTAAAGATATGTCATGTTCTCTAAGGAAACGGAGGATTTTGTGAGTTTGACTGAGAGGAAGGATTGACTACATAAGAAGTCATTCTATAAATGGAAATAGTGAAACTTTTATATGAGGAAATAATAGGTGCTCACTAGCAAATATGTAGGAGAAAGGGGAGCAGTTTTGTAAACCAACTATAATGAGGTTTTATGGATGAAGGATCTGAGACTAGGTATGTACGGTAAGGTGTCCAAAATTATGGGTCAAGAATAAGCAAATCCTTATATTATACCCAATTGCCCATAGTCTGCCTCTACTTCTTCAAACAATGCCAACTAGCAGCAGAAGCAATGACTAACATGAATAATGAGAAAGAATCTGGAGGCTTGAGCTGGAAACCATTTATTGATAAATCATGCAGGTCCTGCCCAGATCACTGGAAAAGAAGAAGCAGGCTTGACATCTAGGCACTTGTCTCATGCGGCAGACAGAGCTCTGACATTACTAGTGGGTGTGATGCCTACAGATAGAATGCATTTACCTCCTGTTGAGTATCAAAAACTTTATAGAACATCAGAATCAAACAAGAACATTCCAAGGCCATATTAAAGTGATACCAAAACAATACCACTGCACAGTTCACATAACACCAAGTATTTCTTCTGAGCTGAAATGACAGACTGCTCTTTCTTATCTACCAAAACTTAGACTGTACTGTCCTCCCCTCTCTATATATAAGATTAATTTCAGTGAATTGTCTCTAATTTTGTCCCTAACATAGTGTAAATCTGGACCACATCCCCACTTCCTTGTTGCATTAAATTATCCAATTAAAATGAAAATCTTTTAATGAATTATTTCTACACATTTTACTTTGACATTTTACATTCCCAGTAGTGTGAGGTCCTCCTTAATGAAGTAAATAAAAATCCCACTTGTTCAACTGTGAGATATCCTTGGTCCTCTCTGGTGAAAGCCTTTTCTGATATTTGAATTCTGATATTTGACATGGAAACAAGAGGCTAAAGAAGTAAGTTATTTTTACCTGGTGGTCACTTGGATAGTTTGGAGTATCTCTTCTCTTAAAGAGACATTGTCCATTATGAAAATTTCAAATCAGAATGTTACATTTTGTCAGGCTGTTTGAAGGGAATAGTACAATTTTATTTCATGGCCAGGAATCATGGTTTGCTTAATACATATCAAGCTATTTTCCAATGGAGAAAGCTATTTTCAGGCCCTTATTTAATACTATATAAAATTATCAGTATACACATCCATCCTGCATTCAATGTACTTCTTTTGCTCTGAGCATTTGAATGTATTTTTGTAATCTTCCTTTTGAATATTTATCACTGAGTGACTCATTTCATTTATGGTTGACTGAGGTTTAGAAAATCTTTCACTGTGAGAAATTGAAACTGCAAATTGCTTTCAAATGTAGTGAAAAATTTGTAAATGTTAACCATGGCAGTTAATGAGGTTGATATAATAAGATGTTTATTTAAACATTTATTAATCTTTATGTCTTAAATTTCAAGTCAACAATTTAGCATATTTTTTACGGGTCTCTGATATTTTTTTTTCCTCAGCTCTTTGAAGAACAAGCAGAAAACAGGAATTGTCTTTGTGCCTAATCTCGTCTGTCTTTGATAGAAATGATGCCTCTGAAATCTATTGGTTTATTCTACTATTGACTCATACTCAAGAATACAAGTAGAATATAAGTTTAATCTTCCCCTTACCAATTCTTAAACTATAATTGACAACATGATACCTCAGACATCATTGTCATTCACTAGCTACAAACAAGATCATCTTCCTGTGCAACCTTTGGAAATTAATATTAATGTTCTGATCAGCACCATTTGCCTTGTTCTTCTGGATGTTCTAGGGATTGATCCCAGGGCCATCACACTAGGTTACATTCCTAGACTAGTTTTAGTCTTTATTTTGATACAGGGCCTTCCTAGTTTTCCAAATTGCTCAATCTAAAACTTGCAGTCTTTATGTCTCCACCTTGTAGAGTGTGAGAATTACAGGCAGATGTCACCACGTCGTGCTCAAATCCTTCAAATTCTGCCAGCATCCCTGTGGTGTCCTTGGTGCACTAGGATTCAGTCTAGAATCAGATAATCCTTTTCCAGTTTCCTTAGTCTTTCGTTGACTTTCAAGAATATGTCACTTTGAGAGACCACAATCCATTTGTTTTGTAGTGAGGCTAAGAAGAGAGTTTCCTCCTCATGAGAATCAGAGGTACAACTTGGTGAGCAGTACCTCAGAGTGGTGTGTGCTCTCTCTGTTGTAACAGTGATAATACATAAATCCAGTTTTCCTTGTCACTGATGATGTAGATTGATTAGACAATGAAGACTAAGCAGGCCAGAAGTTGCAATTTTGTGACTTACATATGAGATCATTTTCTTTCTTTCCTTCCTTCTTTATTTCTCCTTTCTTTCTTTTTCTTTCTCCCTTCCTTCCTTCCTTTCTTTCTTTCTTTCTTTCTTTCTTTCTTTCTTTCTTTCTTTCTTTCTTTCTTTCTTTCTTTCTTTCTTTCTTTCTTTCCTTCCTTCCTTCCTTCCTTCCTTCCTTCCTTCCTTGTTTCCTTCCTTTCTTTTTTTGTGGACCCAGGGACTGAACTCAGGCTCTTGCACTTGCCAGGGATATGCTTATTCCACTGAGCCATCTCCCTGGCCCCGAAATCATTTTCTAAAATCATTGATTTAGTTATTTATTTGATACAGAGTCTCACTACACAGCTCAGACTTGTTGTAGTCATCCTCCTTTCTCAGCCTCCTCAGTTCTGGGATTATAAACATGTGCCACTATTCCAGTGGGTGGCTGGCTCAGCACAGGGCCAGCATGGCATGCAGTACCAGGGATAGAACCCAGGTCTTTGTGCTTGCCAGGCAGTGCTTAGATGGTCAAGCTATCTCTCCAGACCTACAGTAAGTCATTTGGAACTATTTAAATGTTAAATTTCTTATGATTTTTCCCCTTTTCATGTCTTTTTATTAATCCTACCCAATACTTCCAATTCCAATTTAACACCACAGAATTTGTTCTGATTTTCCTTTTACCACATTCACAGTTCTATTCTCTGACACTGTGGAAAGCCTAATTCCCATGAGGTTTATTGTGGATACTACTTTACCTGCCATTGTGGATATAACCAATCTTGGTCACTATAGAGCCCCTGGTTGGCCCAGCTGGCCTTCTTACCCCTACTAGAGACTGAAACTCTCTGTTATTTAAATCTTTGTATGGAACATCTCCTTCAGCTACTCAGGTGCCAATACCTTGTTCTGATACAACCAATGGTCTTCAGACTAATTGTTTCCTAAGGATGGAAGAGAGAAAATAAGAGTAAAGAAAGGACAAAGTTTACATTAGTAGCATGCTCTCTCTCCAAGAATTTTGTTACTTATTCCCCTATTCTGCTACTCTCACATGAATTTAAATCCAAATGTATCCATAAACATTGCCTCACAGGGAGCTGTGATACTTAGTGTACATATAAAATAATCATGGTCACATATGTAGCAAACTAATAATAGTCCCATATCATTATATTTTATGTTTCTACACTCAGAGAGGGGAAGCCTTGATTATAGAGTCACAACAAACTGATGCATGGTATTCATTTTTAATTTGTGACAGAGATAATTTGCCACTTATTCCAAGGTAACAAGTTTGTGAATGATTTAATTAGAAGGAATTCAAGGTTATCTTCATTAAAAAATCATTTTTAATCACTTACATTCTGATATTTTTTCTTGAGTGGTGGGAAGCTTGATCAATGCAAATTTTTATTACACTCTTTATTACCTTCAGATCAACTTGTTACTTCTGTATAGCATCTTGTCTCTATTTCAGTTACAAATGTTGAGACCTAATAAAAATTTGGAAATATCAATGATGTATTTCATCTTCATGCTTATTTCAGTTTCGTATTATAGCTACAAATCATCGTACTGCACTTCTTATAATTACTATAATAAATTAGATAATATTCGAAAATTCTTAGCATGTAGTAGGTGCTCATTACATTGGAGTTATTTTAATTAGTAGCACTATATTTTCACTTCTGAAGGGTAATGGAAATTAGATCTCTTAAATTCTAGTTACATTTTATTTTTCTGACCACTTCGAATTTTCTATTTTGGGGAAATTTACAGTATCCAGATCTTTTGTACAGTACAAAGTAGAAAAATCAGATATTGCTTTACTTATTCTCATCGCTGAGACAAAAATATGTAATTCACTGAATTAAAGAAGGAAAGGCTTGTCTGGCTTATGGTTTGTACAGGTTTTAGATCATAGCTGTTTGGTTCCCAGGCAGGGTGGTATTACACAGAAGAAAATGCTCAAGGCAAGCAGAAGGCAGGAGACAGCAAAGCAGCGGGAAGCAAACGACAATCAAGAGCAGATGCTCTCATTCTACCCCTGGCTTTTTATCTGAGCTACACATCCTTACGGAAACTAGCACTCCCATGCGACATGGGCCTTCCCTTTATCCACACCCACCCTATGCCAAGCCAACCTGTGGATAATTTAGAAACCATACACCTTTAATTCCAGCATCAGCTGTCTCTGAAAAGCCCCAGATATGATCCCATGAAACTTTGGAGGGAATATACATAATTAAGCTTTTATTTAAATAAAATGGTATTTAATCCTTTAGTCATTTAGTTGGAAGAAACTTCTCCATATCTCTCAAATTTCAGCATGTTTTACGAAGAAGAAATTTTAGCTACTATTCTAAACTATGTTTTCAAGGATTTTTGTACAGGAAATAGCCTTGGAAGATAAAAATCTCATACTGTGGACAATAGATTTTCAGACCTCCAGTACTGGGATAAATGTAACACTTCCACATAAAAATTGTGAAGGTTTCCCATAAGACTCCTTATAAGATTGAGTTTTCCAAAATGTGAGATTCCTTGGAATTCTTCCTCTGTCTTGTGCTTGTGGGACTAGCAAACTTGGGCGAAGAAATCCAATTGAAACATAAGTTCACTCAGCCAGCTGAGCTGCAAGGAACAGTGTTGATCTTTGACTCCAAGAGTATCATGTCTTCTGCCAGCCTCTGAAAAACAGTGCTTTCTTAACCTGAAAATAGAGCAAAATCTCATATCCTTTATAGTTACAGGTATTTTCATTTCACTTTTTGTCTCTTATACTATTCTCAATTTTCCTGCTGCAAATCTGCAAACTTTCTTACATAAAATTGTGTAAAACTATATTCGTAGGACTTGCTAATTCTGATTCTGATTTTTTAGGGACCTATTTAATGGGAAACAAATAACAAATCTGACAAGATATTTCAAAAACTAGTCTCAATCTGCTTTAGCACTTGGAAATATACATGTTATGGAATGACAAATGCCTTTTGAGCTAGGATTATCACATTTTATGTGTGGTTTTGGCAGTCTTGCTCATCCTCATAAACTCAAAGTGTAGAGATGACCACCTGCCCTTCACAGATATTCCAAGTGCTCACAGCTAAGCAGTCTTTTCTAGGAGAGTCAGACTTTCATTGAAAGGCTGTACAGAATAGTAAGAACAACTACTGTTTTGGATGCTGAAGTTAATCTTATTCACAGATTAAAACTGTAGTGACAACTTCAGGTAAAGATTCCTACATTCTAATAAGTACAAGGTCCTGAGTCTGATCCCTGGTACCACCCCTCCCTGAAAAAAAGAAATGTCTCCTCTTGCAAATATCTCTTGCAAGTATCTCTTCTGTATGGGACCTTTTTATCTTTCGTGTTGTAGGCCTTATAATATAATGTATTCTGATAGTTGCTTTTTAAAAATGTATTCGATACAGGGTCTAACTATACAGCGCAGGCTCATAGTGATTCTCTTGGTTTCAGCCTTCCTGGTGCTGGGATTATAAGCATGCGTCACCATGCCTGACTTGGTGGCAGGCTCAGCACGCCCAGGGGCTGTGACGCCGTGGCATGTGGCGCTGGGGATCAGACGCCAGTCACTGAGCTTGCCTAAGCAGGTGCTTGTCCCTCTGAGCTATCTGGCCAGCCTTAATTGTTGCTTTTTTCTGCTCCCTTCAATATTTTCTGTCATCCAGAACATGAGCAATTCATGATACGTCATTAATGCTTCATATCGCAGCTGCTACAAAGCAGAATATTGATAAATATTAGGGAGGATGCACTCTATAGAGAACCTCATCACTGTTTAAATTCCATTTTTTATAAAGTGATTTGTGTGGCTCTGGTGAAGTTATTTGATCTCCCTGATTTTTTTCTCCTCCCTAACTAAAATGAGAATAACTTATGCCAGTATAGATAGTATGAATCTGCTCTGGAATAGGTACCAATTAGGTTCTGTTTCCTTTTTTCCCATTTTTATGAATGAAGTCCAAAGTAGCTTCAAGACTGGTTTGTGTGTCTACTTGAATGACATTGTAGCTTTTTTTTCATAATGCAGAAAAAAAATGTAGTATCATCAATTGAAGAGTGTTGAGAATTCATTATTGCTGAGGCCTGGTGGGCATAAAATTTCACATTATCCTCAGAAAAAAATCACTATAATGGGTTAGAATAACAAAATTAGAAGAAAATTGGATAAAGGGATTATAATACTAGGTATTGTACAATCTTTGTGAAGTCTGTTTATTGAAGCCAACTAAAACATTGCTGACTCTAGTGGCAAGTGAAACATAATGTATATTAAAAATGTAAATTTTCCAAATAAAACTTTAATTTCTTGATTTCATTATCCCGGGACAGGGATGCAAAAATGACACAATTATGGAAGCTATGAAGGTTCCAGTTTCCCATCCAATTTAACTTATACTCTCAGTCACCCCTACCCTCTGGCAAATCAAGTTTTATGCAGGATTGATATTAGAAATAGCATCTTTTGTGCTCTGTACCCAAGCCGGGTCCTGGCATAGACATCGTTTGCCAAGCTGGGTCTGAGTCTGTGTCACTAAATGTCAGTGAATGACAAAGGTAAGTCTCTTGCTTTTTCCTCTGCTGTTGTTCTGCTCCAGCTGTCTTCAGAACAGCTCTCCTCCGGGCTCTGAGAGCATCCATTCTTCGCACATGCCTGCTGTAAAAGATTAATAGCAGAGTAGCTCCTCACATCAGTGGGCTGGCCGGGCTCCAGACTTCCACCACAACTCATCATTCTCTTCAAGGCCCAGGGAATGTTGTTGCTAATAGTAATGAGTCTGCCCATGGAGCCAGACATGAGTCAAGGTCTGGGGTTTCTGTGTGATAAGCCTTTCTCTGAGCACACCGTGTGCTCCTTTCCTGCAGGCTCCCCAGTGCTGTCTCTTCAGCTTCCTTTGTTACAAGTTTCTTACTGAATAATGTAGAAAAGTCTTTAGATTGGCCTTCAAAGCCCTTTAAATTTGACTTCCACTCAGCCTTTGCCTTGTCAAGCTCACAAATCCCCTTTCTTTTTTTAACCTCCTTCAGACTTTCTTAAAGTTTTAACTAACATTTTCATTTTATTTATTTATTTTTTTGTGCCAGAAATCAAACTCAGGATCTTGAATTTACCAGGCAGGCACTTCAGCCACTGAGCTGTCTCTCCAACCCTCAATAGTTTTAATATATTTCCATTTTAAATTCTTCATATTTACTTTCTTCTTTGTTCAATCTTTTTTTTTTTTTTTTTCTTCTTTGAATTCTGCTTTTATCTCCTCTCCATTTTGTAACTTCTGAGTCACAGTTGAAATGATTTCCCTGGTGGAGCAGGATTGTGAGCGGCTGCATCGCTTCTTCAGTCTCAGGTTTATCAGGCATTGGTTGTGCAGATCCTACTCTAGATTCCATATGACCTTGAACTAGTAAATTCTCTTGGGCCAAGCACTTGCCGTTAAGTGCTGTCACATTTCACTCTGGTGCCTTCCCCTAAGTTCTAGACCATTATTTTTTTTTAATATCTTTCATGTGTCCCTTAGCTCCATCTTATTTTATATATTAACATATTCATACTTGCATTTCTATCTCTATCATACAGCACTGGGTTTGGCCTTGGTATAAATTATAACACAGAATATTAAAGAATAAGCAGATGTAAAACAGACTTTCCTTTTGTGTATTTGCTGTGGCTCTCTACTTTCTGGGCATGCCACTCCCTCTCCTTTCTACATTCTCAGCCTGACATTTCTTTCCAGCTTGGCTCAACTACTTCTTCTTATTATTATAGAGTATTTTTATGGTGAGTTTTACTTCCTTATTATCCTCCTAAAGTAGGTGTTTTCTGGAAATTATAAAATATATTATTATTTTCATAAAAGAAGAAGCTTAAGATCTTCTGATATAAGCCAGACATGGTGGCACATTCCTGTAACGCCATCACTGGGGAGGCTGAGACAGGTGGGTTATTGTGATTTTGAGACCAGTGTTGGCTACAAAGTGAGCCTAACACCAGCCTGAGCTGCAATGAAATTCTGTATCAAAAATAAAAGGAAAAAGAAAGATATTCTAGTGCATTCTTTTTCACATGTTCAATTTCTTTTGTCTCTGAAGTTGATAGTAATTTATTGAATCTAGATAAATAAGATTCATTTCACATACATTTGTAAAAGCTACCACAGTCTTTCCTGAATAATCCTTTTAATATAATCAGTCATGCTTTATTCTGTTTTAGGAACCAAATGAGTGAGTTCCCTAATAAATTAATTATAATCAATTAAAATGTGATGATATTCTGGTCTTGACTGTTTCAAAGGACTACAAGCATCTAAAACCCTGACTTTTGAATTCTGTAACTAGAAATCTTTCCTTGATCTGTATCATCAATTATTATGATTTTGAACAACCGGATGACACGAAATGACTTCTAAATAAGTCCAAAAATATTATATTATTGTCAAAATAATTATACTGCTGGTTCTTTAAAACCTCCATTTCTCTTAAGGTCAGCAGTTTATATTTGGAATGATAAGAACAAAGTCTTTATTTTTTAAATGACTATAATATTCAAGTAAGATCTCTTGGTTCTCTCTAATATTAACTTTCATTGTTGATATTAATCTAAAAATGTGCTCTGTGTAAGATTGACTTTTTGATGGTAAGGATATGTCTTGCAATTGTAGAGTACAAGAAATAAGATATGTATTTCAGAAGATAATAATCAAAGTTAGACAGAAGTTGTATTATGTCAATTAGCATCGATTCTGACAATACTGAAAATTCTATAAAATAATCTATTTTAATATTATTACCTATCCTTGTTGGAAAGATTTAACATAGTTGCAGTACAAATAAAAAGCTAAATAGGTACTATGGTACCTTAGCTATGTAACTGGTGGATATAGAAAGGAAAGGAAGATTTGACAGTTCCAACAGAGAAGAAAGGCTTTCCATCCCATGTTAAAAATGTTGCAGTGCAGTTATGTAGGAGATGATATAGATATAGATATACATGATATAGATGATATAGATGTAGATATAGATATACATGATATAGATGATATAGATAAAGATATAGATATACATGATATAGATGATATAGATATAGATAGATAGATATTTCACCTTGTCTAAATAATACACATCTGGAAAATGAAAGATTAACTGAACACGGGCAAGGATTGATATTACTTGAACTCTATTGCACATGTCTTTGCTGTTTATCTTCCAAATTGTTCCATATACTTGGTCAACTTTGCTTTTCCATTGATAGGGTAAAGTACTTGAGCCATAAGGCTGTAGAATAATGTCCCTAAGGTTGCATGCAAGTGGAAAAGATAACTCTCTCGAGTAGTCCCCCCACTCTTAATGTCCTTCAGTTGACATTGACAATTGGAAATTTGCATTCTAGGATCACTTTAGGTTCATAGTGGCATGGGAAAGATATGGTTGAAAATATAAGGTAAGGTGCATTGGGCCGACCTCAGCTACTATAGTTGTGGAGAATGATGTGCACAGCCCTGGGTGGCCTCCCGCTAGAGGCCAAGAGCAGCTTTTCGTCACCCCTCTTTCCGCTTCCCAGGAGGGGAGGATCCGCTATATATTAAGCAAAGAAACCTTGAAGAGATTTATTGATGCATTTAAAACAGAACAATGTACACTCAGTGCTTCCACTGAAGAGTTAGCACTGGGAAAGTGCGTGGAAGTTAGAAATGTGGAAACTGGAGATTCCAGAGATAGCCCTGGGAAAGAGACTTTTCATCCCTTTGTACCAGAACACTACTTAATCGAAAGTTATCTACCCAGAACCTTTTGGCACTGGGGATTATAACTATTATCCTTCATAGAGGATCCTGGCTGCTATTCTGATCTTGTAGTTTCTTTTCATTATGTTGATTCCACAGCACTATATGAACTGGAGTACCTCCTTTACCATCTTCATGCATATGATTATTTATATAGATACCAACCTGCGTTACTTGGGAACATCCTTAAGGAAGTACATCAGATAAACAAAAATGAAGATCCAAAAGTAAAATTAGGGAATTCTTGAAAGGGAAACAAATGAGCCAAGGTAAATGTTTGTCATTGCTGAAAAAGGACTTCCACATCTCTGACACAGAACCCTGAAATCCCAGCGACATTCCATATAGAAACCTTCCAAGTGAATGACTGTAAACTGACGCTGTAAATGAGCTGTGAAATGTGTTAAATGTGTTTTGATACAGTAATGCATAAATCTATATAAGAACTTGTTTTTAAAGTGGTGGCAAGCAAAACTAGTAAAAGATTTTGTTACCTGTTCTTACCATGTGTATTATCACCTTTGAGAAACTAAAAACTATGCCAGTTAAATTCACTAAAACTGCGCTGTATCACATTAGTAACAAAATGCTCAATAGGCCTGTCCTAAAATTTTAGTATGAAATATGGTTGCCTAGCATTGTTTATAAATTCACTTACAGGAATTTATAAAGGAACCCCTTCTCCCCACACAATTGTCTAATGAAAAGTTTGCTGTGATTATTTATAATTAGCAATATTTTTCAAAAAGAATTAGAATGCCATTAATAAAATTATATTTTAAATTATAAAAAAGAAAACATAAGGTAAATATGTTTTTTCTGGGAGAGCTAAGGAAATTTGTCAATATCTCATATTTTCATATTAAGAGAACCAGAATTCTTAAAAAATTTGACCTCTTTAAAAACCTCTGACAATCACAAAACAGGAAAGTATACCTGTACCATGCTTCAACATTGCTAATATATTATGATTTGTATTATACAGATGGAAGCAATTTCTTATTAATTACTATATTTTGATCTTATTATTAGTTTGTGTGTCTTGACAAGAAATAAGATTATAATTCTTTAATTATCAAAGTATATGTCAGATTTATTGTACATTTGTCTATTAGCTCTGCACTATATGCTTTTTCCAATTGACCCAAGCTAATATAATAAGTACTAAAACCAAATGTTAAATAAATTTGATATAGAAAAGTTCAGCATTCTTCCTAGGAATCAGAAACAGTTCAATAGAAGATCTTAATAAAAATGGTTCTGGAACATTACATGGATCAGATACTAGCCTATGTATACTTTTTTAACAAGAGTCAAAACCTTACTTATTCATGTCATAACAAAAATGATATATTCAATAGTAAAGACATAACACAGTACACCAATTTTTACTGAAGTCTTCTTATGCAATTGAATGAAATGAAAATGATAATTAATGTTAACAATTATTGTATTTTCTGGATGCTAAATACTAGGAGAGGCATTTCATAAATTTTGTGTAATCCTTTCTGTAAATACAGGACAAAAGAACCATGGTATTAAAACATAATTTGAGGAATTATGTTAATCATTTCTAAAATGATTAACATAATTCCTCAAATATAATTATAAGACATCAAGATACCAAATACATGAACAAATTCATACAATGTGTAGCATCAGGATCTGCCTTACACCAAAATAACTGACCAAATGGCAGGAGTACTACTTTTATATCAGAACAATACAAAAAAAAGTCAAACAGCATTCAAAATAAACAACTAAAAGAAAGAATAACTAAATATAATAGGGTACAGCTTCATTCATTCCTGAATCTAGTCAAATAACAATTGATTTCAAGATATCTTTGGAAATAATAAAATTCTTCCTATCACTTTATCATTAAATATAAAATACAAGAAAGCACATAGTTCTTGGATATAGGTGTTTCTAGGACATATTTTTTTAATTGTGGCTCCCTTTTTAAAGATAATATTACAGTTCAACTCAGAAAAAAAATTGTCATGTATATGTGTATTATATTTTAATTTATTAAGGATTCTCCCTGCCGATATACCTTTTGAAACAGTTCATTGTTTGAATATGGGATACTGAATACAATTTAATTGTAAAACTACAAACTGCTGAATTGAAGGGCAGAATATTTTTTCCACAAGCACAATTTTTTTCCTTGCTCATACAGTAGATGGGAAAAGCTAAGTGATGTTCTTCAGTGAAATTGAGAATCACAAATTATAGGTGGCTCCTGCAGTAGGGTAACAATTCCATGTTGAAGTTTGTTTTTGTTTTGAAACAAGGTCATTCTATGTAGCCCAGGCTTGCCTCGAACTCGTAACCATCAGCCTACCAGAGCGCTGGGATCACAGGCGTGCGCCACCACACCAAGCTGAAAAGAACTGAAGTTTGTTTTTGTTATTTCTCTAACTGCTGGGGCAAAATGTCCACTACCAAAGTTAAAGGAAGAAAGGCTTATTTAGCTCGCAGTCTTCTAAGGCTTCAGTCCACACCTATCTGGCTCCAAGGCAGTGTTTCACTGCAAAGGGATGTCATCGAGGAGAGAGTTTATGTGGTCAGAAGGCAGCCAAGCAGCTGGAGAAAAGACAAGCCTCTTCCAGTCCCTTGTACTGCATGCAGGCTACCAGGAAGAGGGCGGTGCCAAACCAATCAGTGGATGGATTTAGGAATGACACGCCCTTAGGCCCACCATCCTTAACCCCAGCATTGGACTGTAGATCAATCACACACTCTAGAGCAATCCACTTATGAAAATCCCCCACCTAGTAGGCCTTCATGAAGCTCTAGGGGAACATCTTAGACCCAAGCCATAACAGAGTTTAGTTTTTGTGTTAATTCACTGCAAATATTCCCGAGGGGGGGGGGAAACAGATTCCAGATTAAATAAATTTGCACAGTCCACTTGCAATCTATCTATCATTTTCTTGAATCTTTACTAAATTGACACAACACAGATAAGAAATGTTTCAAGATAGTTACGATGTGAGGCAACAGGAAGTTAGAAACTGAGTAGTGATTTCTTTTTTTTTTTCCATTTATTTTTATTTTATTGAAATACAAATGTCCATCAGACAGTTTCAAAACACCATAACCATACAGAGTCGATGAAATAATACATTGCAAACTGTTTTCATAACGTTTTGGTATTGTACAAGGTGCATACATGATATTATATTTACAGGTATTTATGTAGCTGAATTATATCAAAGATTCAATAATTA
>PVKA01015505.1:0-49902 GCA_004027165.1 Ctenomys sociabilis | reverse complement strand
ACCTCTCCCTTATTTAGAATAAGCCCACCATTGCTGTAAGATCTACCAATAGTAATCGGTCACGTGTGTAATTATGATTGGTTTGTGAAATCTATATAGCTTGCTGTATCACGAGATCCGCCATGCTTGCACGATAGGAGCCGCGGGTAGCGGACACATGTAGAGGCTTGCATCACACCCAATAAATGCTTGCACGGTAGGAGCCGCGGATAGCGGACGCATGTAGAGGCTTGCATCCCACTCGATAAAGGCTTGCTGAACCCGTTGCTGAGTGTCTGAGTGTCTTCTTCCGCGGGACGGGAGCGGCGCCGGACACAAGACCTAGAGAAATCATTCCTAAAATTTATTTGGAACCACAAATGACCTAGATAGCAAAGGCAATCTTGGCCAATAAAGACAAGGCAGGAGGCATCACAATTCCTGACTTGAAATTATACTACAAAGCCACTGTGATAAAATCAACATGCTATTGGCAACAAAATAGACCTGAGGATCAGTGGAATAGATTAGAAGATGCAAAAGCATCTATGAACACACTCAGCTATCTGATATTTGACAAAGGGGCCAAACATTCTCACTGGAAGAAAGATAGTCTCTTTACCAAATAGTGCTGGAAAACCTGGCTTTTTACATGCTGAAAACTAAAACTTGACCCAGCTCTATCACCATGCACTAATTTAAAGCCAAAATGGATTAAAGATCTAAACATTAAAACACAAACACTCAATCTCCTGGAAGAGAAAGTAGGAGGAACTCTTGAAGACATAGGGGTAGGTAAAGAGTTCATGAACAAACATGTATTTGCACCGTAAGCTCTTGAAAGAATAAACAACTGGGATCAACTCTTCTTAAGGAGCTTCTTCATGGCAAAAGAAATTGTCGACAGAGTGAAAAGACAACCCACAAATTTTGAAAAAATCCTAACCAATAAGCAATCAGACAGAGGACTACTGTCTAGAATATATAAAGAACTAAGATATAACAGGGCCCTCAAATTTAAAGACCCAATCCAGAAATGGGCATCTGAGATGAATTCACACTTCTCAGAGGACAAAATTAAAGAAATGAATAAATATAAGAAAAAATGCTCCACATCACTAGCCATCTGTGAAATGCAAATAAAAACAACACTGAGATACCATCTCACTCCAGAAAGAATGGCTATCATAAGGAAATCAACCAACAGCAAAAGTTGGAGAGGTTGTGGGGAAAAGGGAACACTTCTCCACTGCTGGTGGGAATGTAGATTGGTACAACCATTGTGGAGGTCAATGTGGAGACTCCTCAAAAGAGTAGGACTGGAAATCCCATTCAAGCTGGCTATCCCCCTACTGGGAATTTTCCCAGAGGAAAGGAAAACATTGTATCATAGTGATGTATTTGTACCTATGTTTATAGCAGCACAATGTGTGATAGCAAAATCTTGGAAACAAGCAAATGTCCATCACATGAGGCATGGCTGAAAAAGATGTGGTATTTCTATATAATGGAGTATTACTCAGCTATTAAGAATGATAAGTTGGAAGCATTTATACTGAAGTGGATGCCACTTGAACATATACTCATAAGTGAAATAAACCAGACACACATATGTAAATATTGTATAGTCTCCCTACTATAAAAAGCAAAAGGAAGAAATAGAAATGGAAATGTACAACAACAACTAAAAATAATTGAGTCTGATAAGGCAAAGTGAACAGCATATGCTGCAGGATACTAATCAGCTTTTCTTCTGGATGGTTAACACCCTAAGTTCACAGATCAAAATTGGAGAAATAGTAGAGCTACAAGGCCAGCCAACATTTTGGCCCTAGAAATTCAAGGTCAGCGAAGAATCAGGACATAGGTGAACCTGTACTGCAACATCCTGAAACTCAGTAGAGCTCCAAATTTTTTGAACAAGGAGATTATGGAGGCACAGAAGAAAGAGATTGAAGTTATATAGTGTGCCTGGGGAGAGTCACATGGAGAGAAAACTTTCTCTCAGGCTCTCTCAGAGAGCAAACTGGTCAAGCACTGGCTATGACTTATCCACATGGATGACACAGATACAGGATCTACAGAATAAGGTACAGGACTACAAGATAAACCCTGAGGGGACTTCACTGACCTCACAAGAAACAAAAAGTAAATGTGTTGGTATATATATGGCTTGCTCTAGCTAGGTCTTAACCATCCAGCATAAAAGTATGAAAATGAGGTATACACTGCAAGGCCATAATAATACGATGAGCTGTATCGATAACTTCTTCAGATAACTCACTGTTGTTGTGGAATGCTGGACTGTTTTGGACTGTGTCACTGAGTTCGGGCCCCTACATTAGTTGAATGACAATGGGGTGCCCATCCTTGACAGATGTAAACAAAGGAAGGGGTATAGAAACGAAAAATCTAGATATGTGTTTATGTGTGTTTACAGTTGGGATAGATAACACTGTGCTTCTACATAATTGTATGAGAGGCAAGATTTGCACTAACGGTGGTTGGACAGGATGTTATGTCAGCTTCTAGTACTATGGACAACCCCTAGGAAAATAGCATGGTGGAAAGTATTAATTATTGAATCTTTGATGTAATTCAGGTATAAAAAAATAATATATGTAAACAGTTCTACTCTCTTAATTTACTGATGAGACATATGCTATAATAATGTCTGTAAGTATAATATCATGTATGCACCTTCTATGATACCAAAACATTATGAAAATAGTTTGCAATGTAATAATTCATCAAATCCATCTTGTCAAGGTATCTAAAAAAAAAAGTGCCATGCTTTGGAACAGATACAGGGAAGTGGAAAATGATGCAGCTGCCTTCCATCGCATCTCTTCTGCAAATCCTGGCACTTGACTATGTACATCTCTTTAACAGATTCATAATGAGATATGTGTGATGGTGGAATAAACATACAGGTGGTGATCTTGTGTAAGGTCTTCTCCCTTCACCTTACCCCTCCAATGGGTACCAACATACACACCAGCCAAAGAAGTACAGCTGCCATTGAGACAGGCCATAGTTTAGATTGGGATAGATTACACATTGATGCTGCCCAATGAAAACACAAATATACTCTACAGCTGCCTTCTTTATTGCATCTATTTTCAATTACAGTATAAGATCATATTTGTTTTCCTTAAAACTTTCCAGCATTTATCCAATAATGACATATAAGGAGAGATTGATTCAAGCAGTTAATTTTGTGAATCTGTAACAAATTTTACTACTGAAAATGCCTTTTTAATAAAGATAATGTGTCTGTGGAGCTGGCCTAGTTTTATTGAAGTCATTTTTCTCTTTACTGAGTGGAGGATAAATGTTCTTCAATGAACTACATTAGCACAACAATACCAAGTTCATTAAGTGTTTGCCACACTCTGAACTTACTATCCTGAGTTGTGGTAGGAGAGACTGATGCCTCAGAATGCCTCTAGCACCTTTTCTCTGTTGTCTTAACTGACTAATTTCTCAGAGCCACTGTCCCGAGGGCTTGGTTCTGACAGTGCCGACAGGAGCAGACTCTGGCTTATGTCGTGTTTTCCCTGGGCTGCAGCACCAACACCCATTGCAGTCGCTGCTTCCTTCTCCTTTAGGTCAGAAGAACAGATGTCATTTGTCCCCTAGAGATACATTCTCTTCTTTTCTGGCCAACATCACTAAATGATACCAATTCTAGTCCAAAAATGAAGGCATGAGCTAAGCCAACCTTTAAAATGTGGAGGAAACAAATTAATATGCTTAATTATTCATTTCAATATCTGTGTCACAGACATTGAGTCATTGCCAGGACTTTCCTGTTTCCAGACCTGTAATAGAGTCTACTGCCTCGTGCAGGTGGTAATGTGCCTCGGGCGCTGCCCTCCAGCTGTTTGATTTCCCTGTGATCTTGAAACCGTCTCTCCAGGACCATCATGTAGGAAGGGACAGATATGCCCACAGGAAACAAATGTTCTCAGACTCACTTCTCCGCATAGAATCACCTTTTGTGATCTGAATCAGATTTCCTTGTATTTCCATCAGAAGTGTTCCTTTTAAAAGTGATAGCTTTGGATGCAGGTTAATGCATGCAGATGAATACCAGAGATGGCAGCTTGTCTTCCTCTTCGCTGGATAAAAATACATGACCTTGTAACATGGTGGTTGGAAGAGCTTATAAAAACCATCCCCCCCAAAAAAAAGGTGCTAAAAATTCTATTAGAGTTGTTAATTGCACAGTACTCCTTCTGTTAAAATCCAAATGTGCACACTAAGATACTTATTTGTTCATGCATATCTACTGAGTATTTCTCAGACCGATTCATCCTGTGCTTTGCCTGTTCTGTTTGCTGTAACATTAGCCAGAGCTTGTCCTGCACCTGCTAATGCATGCCTGCCTGTGCCTGCCTTGTTTGGGACTTTATGCAGGGCCTCCGAGCCTACCTTTCTGTGTACCCTGCAAGGTAGCAATGTCATCAACGCCCCACCAGGAGAACCCCTAGCTGGTACTTGAATAACACCTCCACTTGTCCCGACCTGTCCTTTGCTGGCCTCCACCTCCCTGGAGAGATTCTACATCAATAGCCTGTGGAGACAGCTGGCTTGCTATTGCTGCCTTTACTGATGGCCTTCCCATCTGGGATTTAATTTGTTTTCATGCTACAGGTACTTATTTCCCCTCCCAAAGAAATAACTGACACTGCAGTCCTACAAGGAGTTTGCTTTTCTGGGGGATTCCAGATAGGAAAGGCAAGAGAGAAAATATGTGACACCTGCATTTTGAACAAAGGATGGGAGCTGCTATTCTTTTTGTTTGTTTGTTTTTTAATTTCAAAGAGAAAAAAAAAATAAGAATGAAGACAAAAACAAAGCACTGTAGAACAATAAAAATGGTACAGAATTTCAAAACACAGAAAATTAACAATGGGTATTATAGTATGTATTGCTATCATCAAATCTGTTGCTGATTACCATTTAAAAGAGCCAGAATTTTGAAAGCAAAAGCATGTCTCTTGGCTGTTCAGACCTGTGAAAGAGATTTTCACATGTGTTAGGAACCACACAGTGTAAAGTGACATGGGATCTGGCTGAGGGCCTCCTTGACCTGCCTTGTGGGCCAAATGAATTGAGGAAACTCCTGCTTTTTCTCTTGGCCACAGTTGGGGTCTTAACAGCCCACATTGTGGTGGTGTCCACCGGGATGAGGTCTGCTGAAGACGATACAGGGAGCACTGGCATCCAGGGCTGGGGATGGATCTCAGCTTGTTTCTGTTATGATGTTCAACTTGCCCATTCCATTACTTCTATGCTGTTCCAAAAAGTACCCCCACTCCTCATTTTGTGGCTAATAAAAACATGGCAAGCCCAAGAGTCTTTGTCTTTGCCCATCCTGAGGCATTGATCTCCTAGTCCCCTTTTTATGGATTATTAAAGTTGTTTCTATTTTTTAATTTGTCCTTCACCATATGCCTCATATAGCAGTTGGAGACTTTGGCCAGGACCAAGTACACATCATATATTTCTTTATTTACTCTAATAACTACTCCATGTGATACAATCCTATTCTTATTTTTATAGGCAGGTAAACTAAGGTTCAATAAAATGAACTTGCCTAAACACTTAGTTTTCAAGGCTTAGAACCTTCAGATTGAGATCATCTGGTCTGAAATTGCATATTTATTTTATCAGAGCACTTTTGTCTGCTACTCTGTCTCATGCTTTTGGCTATTGCACAAATAAAAGGATGGGTCCACAGCAGAAATAAGACTCAGAAGGGAAGCTGGCCGCATGTACACACACATACACTGTTAGAGGGATAATCTGTGAGCACGGTACGGAAAAAGCAGCCTTTCCAGCTTCTCATGATCATCTGATCACAGCAGAAGAGGCTTTGCCAAGCCCAGAAGACAGGCTCCAGGTGTCTCAGGGTGGGTGCAAGAGGTGATTGAAGATTTGTATGTAAGCCTGATCTGCCATAACACAGTACAAGTTAGTACAGTTGTTTTCCAGTGTGCAACTATACCACCTCACTCTCCAGCCTGCAATAATAACTCACTTTCCTTCCTCAGCCATGGGTGCTCTGATCACCATGGGCTCTGTTAGCCTGGGATTCTCTCCAGCCCCCTTTCATCTGGAAAGTTTCTTTTCTACCTTCTGTCAAGTACTTCCATCTCAGGATGCTTCCTTGACTTAGTTGCTGGTGAAGTATTTTATTTTTGCCTTGCTGGGCACTATGAATCCCTCAAGATCCTAAAAGGATTATTTGACAAGCACAGGCAGCTGATGATGTGGTGGAACCTGTGGATCTTCTGGGGTGCATGCCGCATGATGGTTTGTACTAGAGGACATGTTCTGTGAACAGGCTGTGTGGATGTCTAAAGGTAAGGAGTGTGAAGAAGGATATGGAAGGTAGTTGCTTTTTCTCTAGTAGCTTCACGGAAAAAAATAGCTTTAGAGTATAATAACATTCAGGAAAGACTTTGTGTCTTCATAGGCAACTCAGACCCATGCAACTGTGAGCTGATAGGTATTGGATGGTGGAAGGAGTATAAGGAGACTCTGACATCTCAGAAAGGGTACAGGGGCCCTGAAACCTTAGACATTTCTGTGATGTTTTATTTTGACTGGGGAAAGGAAAAATACCTCTCTTTTAGCTTCTGGAGGGCAGGGACCTTATATATATTGCACTTTTAATTTTGAAATAACTATATAATCTAAGGGATTAGAAAGAAACATGCAGGGAAGTCTCCCATCTTTTCCGGTATGAGCAAACATAACTAAAGGATGATATAGAAATCTAAAACCCAAGAGACTGACATTGTTATGCTCCAGAGAGTTATACATGCATCCATGTATGTATGTATGTGTGTATGTGTACACAATACTATGCACTTCTAGCCCATATTTTGCCATGTGTAACCACTATCATGATCAACTATATCTCATATGATGCATTTAAAATCACTTCTCTACAATTCACTCCCTTCCTCAAACCCTGGCAAACACTAATCCATTCTCCACCTTTTATTTCTTGAAACCGCCATGAACAAAATCAAGCAGTGTGGGCCAGCCAGATAGCTCAGTGGATTAAAGCACCTTCTTAGGCAGACTCAGAGGTCAGAGGTTCAATCCTCAGTCTCCCATGCCAGCCCCATCCCAGGGGTGTGCTGAGATGGTGATTGAGACTGGGAAGGGTGGCACATGCATGTAATTCCAGTGCTTGGGAAGCTGAAAACAGGAGAATTACTACAACTCTTATCTGTATAGTGAGACCCAGTAGATCCTGTAGACCCTGTACTGAATACCAAAAAAAAAAAAAAAAAAAAAAAAAAAAAAAAAAAAAAAAAAAAAAAAAAAAAAAAAAAAAAAAAAAAAAAAAAAAAAAGGGAAAAAAAGGAAAGGAAGATGTGAAGATACTATTTTGATATTGGCTTTTTTTTTTTCACTCAGGGTAGTTCCTATAAGGTTCATTCAGTTTGTTTACTGGAACAACTCATCCCTTTTATTGATGCACTATACTCCATGTAAGTGTGTGACAGGGACCTGACATTTAATCTCTACTTTACCTATGTGTTACCGAGTACATAGATGGTGCTCAGAGTCAACCATGGGAAAGGACAGCAATTGACTGCTATGCCAAACCCCTTGCACAAGCTGTGAAAGCACAGCTGGTTATCCCCATGCCATCAAGAACAGGCAATTACTTGGTCCTCCAATCCAAATTGACCACTCTATTAAATGACTACTCATCTCATTGAACTAGATAAGAAGTTAATCAAAGAAGACAAACTCATACAACAGTAAATGCTGGTGTGATCTGGTCAGATTTTGAATTGGTGACAGGTTTTTAAACTTCAGAGATTTGGTCTAGTGATGGAATTTAGCAAAAGTGGAAATCTTAACAAATAATATTGCATTGTTGATTAACCTTGAGTGCAAAAATCTGATGAAAGGATTTCACAATACTTTCTTCCTAATTTATACTTCTGATAATAGTGGTGTTGCTCATTCCTATCAGATTTGTAAGCAAAAAAGGCAACTTCATATCCATCATTTAAGTTTTAACTTTTTTAACTGATACATGGCGTTGCTACCCAGCTCAGACTAACAGTGATCCTCCTGTCTCAGCATCCCAGTGCTAGGATTACAGGAGTGCGCCATTACTACCAGTTCTGGGGCTGGCACAGCATGCAGTACTAGGGATTGAACTCAGGTCCTTGTGCTTGCCAGGCAAGTACTTGGACCAGCGTGCTGTCTCCCCATCCCATATCTAACATTTTAAAGCAGGTGGGGACCAGATAATGGTGCAGTAGTGGTAGTGGTGGGTGATATTATCACTTCAGTTAAGAAATGAGATGACAGAAACAAAGAGAAGTCACCCAATTTGTCCAAGATTGTACAACTACTTCACGAATGAACCTGGCCATAATTCTGATCTTCATTTTACATCCACCTTATTACATTGCTATTTATCACAGGCAATACTTTTTAGAAAAGAAAAAAATCTTTGCTGTTTCTTAGAGACTGTTTTAATCATTATCTTGGAAACCACTATCACCTTTTGACCTTCACAAACCCAATATCAAAGTACCTGTATGTGAATTGACAGTGTATACATGCTGAAAGTCATGTTTGTAAAAAAACCAGAAGCTTTGATTATTTTCCACAAACAAATCTCTGAGATACTTAGAGTAAACTACTGTATGTTATTATACAGGATTGCAGTAATTTATTTTACCTGGGGCAAAATTGTAGCGATTTAGTAAGTGTTATAAAAATCTCCAGATGGCTTAATCATGCCACTTTAGGAACCAAGAATATAAAAATAAAATGGATAAGTAAGCATAACCTAGAAACATAGGGATGAAAAAAGTTGTAAGTTTGAGTCTTTACAATTGAGATCTTTCCATTCATTGTACAAATTCTTAAAAAAAATAGGAAAAAAGTGACCTTTCTCAACTTGATAACATGTACAGGAGACCTATAGTTAATATCATATTTAGTAGTGAGAAACTTAACTCTTTCCTGCTAAGTGTGAGAACAAGACAGGAATTTCCTATCTCATTCTTTCTATTTCATAATATATTAATGGTCCTAGTTGCTGAAGTAAGATAAGAAAAAGAAATAAAATGCTTATGATTTTTTAAAAAAACCAAAATTTTGATAACATCATAATTTCCTACATAAAAATACAAATTGAATAGAATCAAATCTTTTAAACCTAATAAGTGGTATCAGCAAGATCATGTGAATCATAGTTATTATATAGAGGCATACAGAAGCCAACTGTTTTCGAATTGACCGGTAACAAGTAAATGGAATTTGAAGTTTAAAAACAATATTATTTGCAATTGCACTGAGAAAAGTTAGATATATATCAAACGAAGTATGTACATGACCTATTTTTGGATAGTTATGAAGCTCCCTGATGAAAAAAAATCAAAGAAAAATCTAAATAAATGCTGAGATAAGCGACATAAGAGGACTTGATACTATTAAGATATCAGTTTTATAAGATTTAGCTGTCACAAACAGTGGTGCTGCAAAGGTGGGTGTGCGTGCATCACTCTAGTCTGATGCTTTTAATTCTTCCATAAATATAACCAAAGGGGAATAGCTGGGGCAAGTGGGATCTCTTGTCCTAGGTTATTTGAGAAAACTCCACACTGATTTCCTCAGTGGTTGCACCAGTCTACATTCCCGCTAACAATGAAGTGTTGCTTTCTCTCTACAGCTCTCCCAGCAGTTGTAATGGGGTGTTTTCTTGGCAATAACTATTCTTTCTGGAGTGAGGTGGAATCTCGTTTTTGGTTTAGGTCTTTAAATTTGGAGGGTCTGATGCTTTCCAGTACTTTATATATCCTAACAAAATGTCCTTTGTCTGAATAACAGTTGGTATAATTTATTTCCAGACCTGCGGGTTGTCATTTCATTCTGATGGTAATTTCTTCTGCTGTGAAAAAAGCATTTTAATAGGATGAGATCTGAGTTGTTGATGTTGTGTGATAACACCTGTGTGACTGGAGTTTGTTCATAAAATCTTTGCATATGCCTATGCCTTCTAGACTTCTATCTTTTCTATCACCTGCCATATTCAGTGCTTTTGTTTTAATGTTTAGAGTTTTGATTCAGTTTGACTTTAGTTTAGTGCATGGTAATAGGCATGGGCCTAATTTTAGTCTTCAGTGTGTGAAGAGCCAGTTTTCCAACATCATTTATTAATTAAAGAGGTTATCATCTCAGTTAATGTGTCTGATGCCTTTACCAAAGATAATTTGTTGAGAGTATTTAGAGTTGTTTCTGAATTTTCTAATCTATTCCATTGATCCTCAGGTCTGTTTTGCTTTTACCCGTACCATACTGTTTTTATCACAGTAACTCTGTAGTATAATTTCAAGTCAGGGATTGTGATGCTCCCTGCCTTGACTTTGTTGCTCAGAATTTCTTTGGCTACTCTTTGTCTCTTTTGATTCTAAGTGAATTTTAGGACTATCTTCTCTAGTTCTGTAATGGTAGTTTGACTGAAATTGCATTAAATATGTATAGCAATGTTGGGAGTGTCATTGTTTTCACTATGTTGATTCTTCCTATCCCAGAGCAAGGGATATCTTTCTATTTTCTCATGCTCTTTGATCTTTTTTTTCCAGAATACTGTAGCTTTTATTGTACAGGTCTTTTACTCCCTTTGATAGATTGATTCTTAAGTATTTCATTTTATTCTATGCTGTTGTGAAAGATATAATTTCCCTAATTTCTCTTTCAGTGAGTTTATCTTCTGTATACAGGAATGTTACTGAGTTTTGAGTGCTGACATCGTATTCAGCTGTGATACTTTCTTTTTTCCAGCTACACTACCTAATTTGATTATTAAATCTAGAAGTGTTTTGGTGGAGTTTTTGGGATCTTTTTTGTGGAGTATCATGTCATCCACAAATAATAATGATTTATGTTCTTCCTTTCCTGTCTTTATTCCTTTTGTTTCTTTCTCATATCTGATTGTTCTGGCCAATGTTTCCAGAACTATATTCAATAGGAGTGGTGAGTTACTCTTCTGTTGTTGCTGGGACACAATATCTAACACACAGAAGTAATGAAGGAAAGGTTAATTTAGCTCACAGTTTGTGGAGGTTTCAGTCTATAATCAGCTGATGCCAAGGCAGGGTGGATTGGCACAGGGGCAATAGTTCAAGGAGGCAGAAGACAGCAAAAGCAGAAAAAGAAAAAAGGGGAAAACACATATCTTTCCCTCACTTATATAGTAAGCAGGCTATCCCATTACCCAGGGTAGATGTATGTGGAACCCCCAGCATCTGCACACCCTCCTCTTGTGTCTGTCCAGGTTGTTTATAAAGTAAGGACCCTGCTCTCTGCTGAGTCACTCAGTGAAACATTTAAACCCTCAGGTTAATATAATGTATCGGCCATTACAATATCCTCATTTTATTCCTGATTTCAAAATGAAAGTTTTCAGTTTTGATTTTTTAATAGGATATTGGCTGTTGGTTTGTCACAAATGGCTTTTATCATATTGAGATAAAGACCATCTAGTCCAATTTTCTGCAGGATATTTATCATGAATGGTGCTGGACTTTGTCAAATGTTTTTTCTGCATCTATTGAGATGACCAAGCAGCAGACAAATATCAACATGGTCATCTCAAGCCATAAGGAAAGATAAAATTGATATATCTATGGCTAAGTGGATGGACCTTGAGATTATAATCATAAGTGAAATAAATTGAATACACATATGTAACTGTCACATTATCTCTCTGCTTTGAGAAGTATGTGAATAAGAGACAAAATATGAAAATACAAATAAGAAAAATGTATAATAGATATTTTGAAGTATGCAATAACTGTTCCAAATGAAAAAGGGAACTAGGGAAGGAGGTGGGACAAAGGATGAAAGGGAAAGGAAAAAATGAGAAAAGTAGAATATAGTGAAGCTTTATGAATGGAGATGGAAAGGGAGTTTGAAAGGAGGGGATGGGAATGGGGAAAAAAAGAGGGATCTAGATATATCCGGCACAGATATAAATGCTTTATAATGAATGTGATCTTCATGTATACCTGCACTGTACCAATTAACAAATAAACTAAAACAAATACACCAATTATTCCTAATTTAATCTATAGTTTAAACACTCTAGTAAAAATTTCAAAAAAAGATTTTAAACATATTGCCATACAAACTCTAATGTTTGAATGGGAAGGCAAAGATCCTAGAACAAAGAACATAGTACTAAAGAACAACAAAGCTAGAGGGCTCATATTCCTGAGTTCAAGACTGAGTATGCAATTAGTCAAGACAGTGCGGTATAGTATAATAGTAGATGCATAGATTAGTTGGACAAGACTGAGAGTATCGAAACTGAACCAGAGAAATATATCCAAGTGGTCTTTGATGAAGAAATAAAGAAAATTCAAGGAGAAAAGGTAGTATTTTCATCAACAAATGGTGCTAGACTCTGTGTGTGTGTGTATGTGTGTGTGTGTGTGTAGGTGTAATAAATTAAATCAGAGACCTGTCACAAAAAGTAGCTCAAAGTGAATGGTACAAAGAAATAAAAACTGTAAACTTTCTCAAATAAAACAGGAGAAAACTGGGTGAGCTTGAATTTGGTCATCAGTTTTTAGGTATGATAGCCAAAGCACAGCCTATGAAAGTAGAACTGCTAAGCTGATTTTATTACAGTATAAAAGCTTTGGCTCTGTGAGTTGGGAATCAATATTTGGTTGTAAATAAAAACTTTTGCTTCAGATGAATATCAAACATACATAAACAAGAAAAGAAAGAAAGGAGGAAGGAAAGACAAGAAGGAAGGAAGGAAGGAAGGAAGGAAGGGAGAGAAGAAAGAAAGAAGGAAAGAAAGAAAGAAAGAAAGAAAAAAAGAAAGAAAGAAAGAAAGGAAGAGGTGCAGAAAGAAAGAGGTGCATGTACATTAGAGGGGCTGGGTAGAGACTCCCTTAGGGATGGGGAACATGGCTGTGGGAGGGGCTGTGACTTTACCATGTAACCACAATGCTGCTGCAGCTCCACCTTTCTGGATTTGAAGTGTTATCACCTTGGATGAAGGTGCTTGACCCGTGGCTCAGAAAGAGTCATACAAGGGGAGGACACCCCATACTTTCAAAAGAAAGTTAAAGGAAGTGATATTGTTGGACACCCATCAGATAAAGTGTTTACTGTTTGGTATAAAGCAGAGAAAGGGGCAATCCCATGTTGGGAGAGCAAAAAAGAATGCCAAAAAAATTGTCTGGCGAAGCTCAGTGCCAACATATAACTTCCCTGGTGTGGAAGGTGATTGAAGGATGTAAACTTATTGTACTATTTGAAGAGCTGCATGATTCATTGTCAGGAAAGAGAGGAGAAGTGGGGACAGGAAACAGGAGGGGAGGGAAAGCAAACCTAAAGATCCCTTCCTTTTGAAGGAAGAGAGGCTGATGAAGTTGCCAGCACTCATGGAATTGTTGAATACACTTTAAGTATTGTACTGAGATATTCCTAACAAGCTTTAGGGCTTTGATTTGATTCCAGTGCTTGACTAAAACTTTGATAATTGGAAACATTATAGCTGAATGGGTACACAGTGCAAGAAAATGAGAGAAGAATGGATGTCAAGTTTTGAGTTAGTTACAAAAATAACTTGAACCTCTTTTTTGCTTTTCCAGCTTTTCTCAGTTTCATGGAGTAATCACAATAAAATTGGAGCCCTGTGTATGAATATTATGGATTGTGAGTTAAAAAGACACATGTTTTGGAAGGAACTAAGAAGACTGTTGATGAAGACCTTAAAAAACAAACTTTGAAAAAGGTTTATGAAAAATCTTTTTAAAAATGCCAAGGGCTTGTGGTAAATCAGGAACAACTATTGAATTGTGAGACCTTCTTTATTTGCTTCTGAATCTGATTGAGGAAACTTGTACAGAACTGAAGCTGAGTGATAAGAATTTGATTCACATATTGGTGACAGCTCTTGAGCAGGACAATTTTGAGCTGCTTATTCTAGTTGTAACATTATCACTGTCAACATTTTTAAGGAGAATAATAATGATATAGTAGAAATGGTTCTTGCTAAAATTAATTGTTAAAAGCTGATATTGTATACGCATGAAGATTAGTAAATATCACTCTCCAGCTTTTTCTAAACCTATCCCTTAGCATAGGAATAAGCAAGATGATACAAGTTAGACTTCTTCCCTGACTCACAGTGGTCCTATGTAAAGAAAACAACAAATAACACTGTGTATTTTACCACATAATCTTGGATTATGACTTTAAATTAATGTCTGCATACACTAACTGCAGGTCACAATTAATGAAGATGAGTTCTGAATATTCTGGTGTATGAAGTGTTTTGGAACTCATTCTTTTTTTTTCTTTTTTTTGTATTAATCTTGTTCCTAACTAGAGCACTGTACAGCTGACTTGTGAAGGAAATGGGTTGAAGATACTCCTGAAAAGGACTGTGGAGTTTAAAGATTCATTACTGATGAAAATTATTAGGATCATTACTCAAAGTGATGGACCAACTAAAATTTTGTTATTCATTATATAGAATGTTTGGGAACTCTAACAATCTGTTCATTTCAGATTTGGACAGGGAAAGATTCTTAAGGAGTACAGATTGGTTCCATATCATGAGCATAAACTAAAGCCAGTGCTGCAAAGGTGACCTTGTTTTAGAAGTAGATATAATTATTGTAACAGTATGTATGGATGACACTTGTGCTGCACTAGTAGATAAATCTGTGATAATCCATGCCCTTATTGAATTGCTAAATGTTCAACAAGAAGATGAATTTGTGTGTCAGATAATTTGTGTCCTATCAGATGGTTTTTCCACCATGCTGTGAGAGATATCCTAATCAAGGAAACACAGATTCCAACATATCTCATGTATCTGATGCATGATAAAAATGATGAAATGCAAGAGATCTGATATAATACATTAGATATTATAGCAGTATATGATGAAGAAATATAATGAATGCTAGAAAGAGTCAGAAGGAAAACTTTTGCTGGTATAACTCTCAATGGCTGGAGAGAGACGAAGGTGAGTAGCACTTGCAGGAAAATGGTAATCAAACTGCACCATATATTCCTGAAGTAGGTAATCTTAAAATATCTTGACTTTTCTACAGCACAGATGGATTAATTGCCACTGAAGCAGCTATAAGCTCAGTTTTCTTCAATGACTATCACCTTCCGAATAGAGATGTAGCTGAGTTCCTGGAGGCCTTTGAAAGGATGGTTTTGGCCAACCAGTTGGTCTTCTCAGATACCTCCCTACAGCTTGTGATTTCTGCCCAATGAACCTCCAGCTGTGGTTGTGACTCTTGATAAAATTGTCCCTATCTGTGTGCATACTCAGTTTAGAGGAACTCTGTGTGAGTTCTGTTAATTTTGACATTGGCCTAGTAATGCATGTTGATACCATTGTGTGTCTGTGTTTCTTCTTGCCCTATTGTTTGCTGCACATTAGTTCCAGCTCTTTCTGTGTTCTGTTGAGTACTGTTAATGCTAACCCCGTTCACTCATACAATCCCATCTTAACGTGAAATAATATTTCCTGGGAGACTCAGAAGTGAATGGTGACTGGAAAACAAATACTATATTATACACAAAAAGTGGCAGTTCTGACCTTGGGAAACGGGATGAGTGTCCATCTGGAAAATCTAACCATGGGATTCTTTTTCATGTTGATTTTTTTTTTCTGTATCATGCTTCAAAAGTACATAAGAAAGATCTTACAGGCATATATACCTCTTAAATGATTATAGGTAACTCAATATCTGTTCTCCCAAAACTTCATCTTTATGTTTTATGAACTTGGAGCTGATTTAAGATGGAAGGCTAAGCCAAGGGAGATACCTCAATGGTCTAAGCACATGCCTGGCAATCATAAAGACCCATTGGATCCCCAGGACCACATGCAGTGTCAGACCCCACTTCTGGCAAAAAATCAGGCATAGTGTCGCACATCTGTAATCCCATTACTGGGGAGGCTGAGGCAGGAGGATCACTATGAGTTTGAGCTAGATAGTGAGACCCTGTACCAAATAAATAAATAAATTTTTAAAAGATGAAAGACTATTAAAGATTGATTTTTTCTCTATAGCCTCTAATTGTTAGTAAAAGGGTAAAGAGAAAAAAATTCAAACTGGGTTTTAAAATAAAGAGGGAAATAAAGATCCTATGTAGCAATCTAGAGATTTTTCTTCCCCTTCTTCTGCTGTTAAATGTTTATAAGTCTATTGTGTTAACTAATGAGGGAAAAGTGCTACTCAAAGTAGATGATAGTTATAAACATAAAACTAAGATAGTGACTGAAAATAATTGAGCATGACCAATGTATCTAAGAGAGCACCATGATTTAATGTAATTGTTTTAGATCTGCTATATGTTTTATTGTCTGTTTATTTGCCTATTAATCTGCTTTTAGTGACTGGCAGAGAAGGAAGAGTTTCTTTTGCACTTATGCTGCTCTTGTAGCTGCTTCAATAAAAAAGAAATTCAGCTGAACAAAAAAATAAAAAACTTAAGTGACTGACATTTTTTTTTTTTTGGTTCCTGGGATCAAACTCAAGACCTTGTGCTTGTCAGGCAGGAGCTTGAGCTGCTGAGCTATCTCCCTGGACAAGTCATTGATCTTAATGAGACATGGTAGCATATGTCTTAAACACTAAAACTCTAGAAAGCTAAAAAGCAGGAGGAATTAACATTTTGACTTTTTAAAATGCATTTAGTACAGGGCCTCACTACACAGATGAGACTCATAGTGATCCTCCTGTTTTCAGCTTCTCAAGTACTGGCATTACAGCCCCACATCAGGCCTCAGTTGCCATCTCAGCATGCCCTAGAGGCAAAGCCAGCAGGACATGCTGGGGACTGAACTCAGTTCCTGAGCCTTCCTAACCAGGTGCTTTAATCCACTGAGCTATCTGGCTGGCCCTTAAGATTTTGAATTTATTCAACGCATCTCTCCATCATTGTTCAGGTGGAAAAATTAGATGATTTTATCAGATTACTATGACAGTTAAATTTGGGCCCAGCCTGGAAACTTACTGATTTATTTTTTGATTCAAGAATTATTTTTTTATTAATTTTATTGAGAAACAAATAACAATGACACAGTTTCAAAATGATTAGTGGGACAGTTTCAATAATTAATGCATTGTATATTGTTGTCTTTATAGCAGTTATTCATAGTACAAGATGCAGACATGATATTATGTTCACAAACACTATTAAAACAAATCTTTTTCTTATTGAATTAAGAGAAAGTAGCTGTATATCTATCCTAACTATTTTTCATATACAGATATAAAATGGTTCTCCATTTGTATCCCCTTTTTTGTTTAGTTTTGTCAAAGATGGGTATTCCATTGCCATTTAAATATTGTAGGTGCGTGAATTCAGCAAAATAATCCAAATATAGTCCAGTAGTCCATAATAGTAGTGGGTTATACATAGGACTGGCAATGTCAGAAGTTGTTGACTTGAGCCTTTTACAGCTCAGCATATTAATGTGGCTATACTTTTTATACCTTGTTTTTATACTTTTCTGCTGGGTTGTTAAGACCAAGATAAAGCAAGATCTATATAACAAGAAATGTAACTTTTGCATTTGATAAGGTCAGTCAATCCCCTTAGGATTTACCTTGAAACCCTGTATCACAGTTTTTGTTTGTTTATTTATTTATTTATTATTGAAGAATAAATAGTAATGAAACAGTTTTAAATCAAATTAGCAGAACAGATTCAACAATTTATACAATGCACATTGTTTTCATAGTGGATTTTTATTGTACAAGGTACACACATGATGCTCTATGTACAAGTACTATTAGAGCAGATGCCTCTGATCAATGAATTAAGAGAATGTATACCTATCTTTTTTTAAAGCTGAATTATAGTACAGTTTCAATAATTAATAATTTTTACATTGTTATCTTCCTAGTGGTTATCCATAGTACAAGAAGCAGACAGGATATCCTGTTAAAACACTATTAGTGCAAATATTTCTTCTCATAAAATTATGCCCAAGTACTGCATATTTATCCTAACTGTTCTGTTTATACAAACTCAGAATGGTTCTTCCTTTGTATCCCCCTTTTGTGTTTAGTCCTGTCAAATATGGGTGTTCTATTGTCATTCAATTATTACAGGTGTTCAAATTCAGTGAAACATTCCAACACAGTCCAGCAGTCCACAATAATAGTGGGTTATCTGAAGAAGTTGTTGACTAGAGCCATTTACAGCTTAGCTTGTTATTATGGACTTATTTTATATATCTCTTTTTTATACTTTTCTGCTGGATGGTTAAGACCAAGCTAAAGAAAGACCTATATAACAAGAAGTGTAACTTTTCTATCTGATGATGTCAGTCAAGTCCCTTCAGGATTTATCCTGTAACCCTGTACCTCACTCTGTAGATCCTTTGTCAGTGTCAGCCATGAGAATGAGTCAGCCATTGCTTGACCAGTTTGCTGTCTGTGAAATCCTGAGAGAAAGTTTTTTCTCCATGTGAATCTCCTCAGGCACACTATAGATCATCGATCACATTCCTCTGTGGCTCCATAATCTCCTTGATCAGAAAATTTGGGGCACAACTGAGTTCCATGATGTTATAGTACATGTTCTCCTATGTCCTGCGTCTTCACTGACCTTGAAAGGCTAGGGCCAAAATGAGAGTTCATGAACAAAAATCAAATTGCATGGGTAATACTTGAAGGAATTAACAACTGGGACTTCTTCTTATTGAGAAGTTTTTGCACATCAAAAGAAGTTATCAAGAAAGTGAAAGAACAACACAAAAATTTGGGAAAAATCTTAATTAACAAGCACTTACTGATTTAGTAAGGCCCTGTCTCAAATCAAAAACAAAAACAAACCAAAAGAAGAGGTCAAGGAATAGCTCAATATGAAGGTCCTGAGATCAATAACAGCACAAAATAAGGCACTCAAACTTATTGGGTTAGAGTAATTGGTGATACATAAATTGACAAGAGTGTGAAACTTTTCCGTTTTAGTCTTTCAGTATTATAACTCACTATTTTCCTTCTCGTTTGTGGTAAAACAACTAATATTGTATTTAGGGAGCACCACTTCTGTGTCAGGTGTTATGCTAGACGCATGAATAACTGCAAGAGAAAGTCTTTCTCCTTTGCCACATTTAGCCAAGAAGTTCATATATGCTCACTGATCCTATCATCCATTCTCAAGATGAAAATAATAAGAGAATGGCCTGCCCGATATGCAAACCAAAAGTTTTACAAAAAGGGAGGAAAAATTCAGTTTTAAAGGATCTTCAGATGTTTTATAGAACCAAATAATAGATGGAGGTACAGGTGGGCTGATTTTCTGATGATTTTGTGTCCCAAAAGGTCTTTGAAAGACTAATGACTCACCCACAGTGGAAGAAGAGGAAGGAATGGGGAACAGGAGAATAAACAACTGAGGATCCCACTGAAAAGAGAGCCTGAGGGGGAAGCTCTTGAGGGTGCAGAGCCCGGTGTTGAGTTACACAGCTTCAGTGGCATTGATTTGTATTAAGAACTCCGCTAGCAAGGTTTACTTTTAACCATTTTATAGCGAGTGAAATGAGTCTCAGGAAAATTAAATTACTTGCTTAAGGTCATACAGATAGTAATATATAGCAGAGGATAGTTTCTAGTCTTGTCTAATTCCAAAGCCAATGATTTTTCTTTTCTACTGGAGGAAGTGTGGCATTGTAGGAAAGTAGACAGATTCCAATGTCAAGTCACTTTCACTCATTTTCTTGGATTAGTATTTCTTAACTCTGTAACCCCTAGAATTTTATTCAATGGATTTTTCCATCATTACTCACATGGAAAAATGAGATGATCTTATCAGACTGCTATGAGAAGTAAACGAAATAATTAATGTCAAGCTTTTAATATATTACATATGATATAATAAAGGATCAGTATATGGAAACTGTAATTATTCTAACATGACATTGCTTTTGTCACAAAGAGAAAACAATATTTGAAGATGTTATGTGAATTCATAGACATCAAAAAATATCTAGAACATGCATCCTGGAAGACCCACAATGAAATGGTTAATTATTGCTATTTTAAAAGTTTTGCAAGGTAAGAATTGAAAATAATTTGGTAGTCGATACCAGAGTAGTCTGTTCAAAGCACTCCATAAATTCATATGTCCTTTTGGTTGAAACATTTGGGTGCGCGTGCATGTGTGCACCTGTGTGTGTGTCCTTTGGTAAGGTATTCAACAACTTCAAACAACATAGGAATTGGGACTATATATGAGAAACAAAGTTAGTTACTGAAGGAGCTTGCATTCTCATTAAGTGTGTTTTTAAATGAGTTAGCATAGAGAATAATTGTCACAGAAAGTATAGATTAAACATTGTAGGTAGGCACTTGGAGGCAGAAATGATTGTTTCTAGCAGGAAGCTGTGGGACAACCTTAGAGAAGAGAAGAGGTGGCAATTGCTGCCTTCAGGATAAATTCAAATAGCACATTTAGGCACGAGAAGATAATGGGGGAACAACCTAGAGGTGAATAAGAACAGGAAAATGAATGAAATTCAGTTGTTAGGAATATATGTGAATGAGGTTGGAAGTGAATGGACAAAAAACAGGGAAAGAAATTGCTTGAAATCACATTGTGGGAATCTCACAAAGAAGTCCAGGGAGTTTGACTTTTATGCACAGGTTAGGGGGCACAGTGAATGTATTTAAGCATAATAGGTTCTGATCTTCCTGTTGGGAAATGACTCTGGTGGCTATGTACAGAATGGCCAGGAAGAGAGACAGCGAGGTGAGAAAGTGAATTAGGCACTATGGAAATTCATGATAAGGCCTGAACGAAGGTGCAGATGGAGAAGAGCACTGGTCTGGAATAAATCATGGAAGTAGGATCAGCAGAACTGAAACCCTACTTGCTGAGTTTCTAGAAGCAGGGAGGAATCTAATAAATTTAAGGGCTGCATGGCCAAGAGGGTTCTAGGAACCCTTCATAGAGACAGAAATAGATGAGGAGAATTTAAAGAAATAATACAATTATTGTAAGACTTAATAAATTTGAAGACCATCTTATAGAACTTCCAAGTAAAGACATGATCAGTAAGATGTTAAAAATGGACAAAAGCACATGAAAGATAGAAAATAGCCACCATAGGAGGCCACAGAGTTGGCTCAGTAGAATAAGCACTTCCCTGGCAAGTGCAAGGACTTGAGTTCAGTACCCAGTTCTGCCAAAAAAAAAAAAAAAAAAAAAAAAAAGAAAGAAAATAGCCACCATAAATAGAGTTCATAATGAACCCTGCATTTTTTTCTGCCATCTTTCTTTCCAACTGGTGTGCCCAGCTTCATACTGTGGGCTTGTTTCTGATTTCTTCACAAATCATCTCTTCATATATGACCTATATTTTCCTCATGTTACATTATTTACATTCACAATCAACAGAATTGGAACAATAAACTTATGTCCTCAGAAATTTTCTCATGGTTTCATTTCACTTTATAGATGAAGAAACCAAAGATCAATGTAATTAATTAGCTGCTAGGCATTATCAGATACTGGTGAAGAACATGCTCACCTCTCTTCTACCTGGATCCCAGCTCTTCTGTGTCACAGGATACTTCTGTTCAAAACTCCTGTGTCATAAAATATTTCTGCCCACCTCTGAGTCCCAAGAAACTTCTGATTGCCCATTAGAATAAATAGTAATGTTCAGAGGAGACCCTAATAATATAGGAAGGTAATGCTTGAAGGGAAGCCTCAAATGGCTGGCTCAAATCGTGAGGCTAGTTTTGCACATGTGTTCCACATGAAAATTCACAGACCACTAGAATTTTCAAGGTACTGGGAAATTGAGGGAGTGCAATTTCTTTATCATTATATAGTTTTAAAGTCTCTGATATTCGTTGATCTCACAGTGCCATGAATTAGAACTTGGATCTTTGCATTTGTGTTCTTTAATGATATGCCTGAAAAACATAATGAATCTAAACCAAAGAAATGTTCATTGTGAGAATGATTTTACTGTGCCTGCCTGGGTTGCTGTTGGAAATCTGTAAAGAAAGGAAACACTGAGTTAGTGTTATAACTGAGTAACAGATTTCAAGTCCTATAACAAGGACTCAAACTATGAATACTTAGTAAATGTAAGTTTAAATCTGAATTCTATTTCAATTTTTTTGGTACTAGGAATTGAACTCAGGAACTCATGCTTCCCAGGCAGGCACTGTACCACTGAGCTATATCCCAACCCATAATCTGAATTCTAAAATAAATTTACTTTGATAAAAATGAACAAAATATACACAGCATGATTATCCCTTTATCATCTATCTACAATGTCAAAGAATTCTGAAACTCTAGTTTTTCATTAATAACACTTGTATTATTATTATACAGTATATTAGTGACTATGAATTAGTAGATAATGAGCAATAATAAAAGTATGTAACTTTTATAATTAGTTGTACATTATTTTTCATGAAATTTTTAACGATATCTATAAGTTAAATGATATTTATAAGGATAATCCTCTGAGAGATAGTTTCATAAACAAATGTAAACTTTTTAAATGTGACAATGTAGATTCAAGGGTGTGAGTCAATCTATCATCCTAGCTTAATTGGGGGTGTTTAAGAATGTCTTGAATCTGGTGTCTTTTCACCTTGATCGAGCCACTCTTTGTGCTAGTGCTGTTGTTGTTATGGAGAGATGCACCCTATAGTTAGAGCTTTGTGATTTGAGACTGTTGATGTATGTACATTTCCTGGGACATCATGCTATTCCTGTATCCAAAAGAAACAAAAACATCAGAATAACAAACTCTTGACTCCCAGACAGTGGGGAATAATTCATGGTTTCAATTAAAATGCATCTAAACCTGTTGCACTGTCAACCTGTTGCAGTGAGTGTAAATTAAATAGCCTTTACTATTATTTTAACTGAAACCATTTTCTAGCAAAGCTGGAAACCATGCATGACCTAAAGCTGTGGATAGAATTGCTGATTCTTTTTTTGTTCTACATAAGAGTTAACATCAAGGTCCAATATGTTCAGCCCCTGGTAAGTAGGGGTAAGTCATTAGCACAAATGACTCTCAGCAAAATCCAAATTAGTTAAATAAAGGCATGCCAAGGCAAGTTGCAATCCATAAATCAAATTTTAGTTGAAGTTTTTGACTCTTTCATTATAACTTTTAATTTGATTTGCAACAAATAGTACATCTAAAATGTGATTTTCTCTTGCTCTTTGTCTTCATTGACTCTAGTCCAAGGACCACCATCCATCCATCCCTCCCTCCATCCATCCATCTACCCATCCATCCATGTATTCCTCAATTGATCTGTCTACTCATTTGTTGTCCACAGTGTGCTATTTGTGCCCAACCATGAGTAAGAAAAATAAATTTTAAACATGCCAGGTGAATAGGCAGAAGCTGGGTAGTTTTTTCATCATGTGGCCTGTGAAATAAAATGCATTCATTTTCTTTCAGCTAGGAAACTAGAGTCCCGCAGCCCTTTCTTTCAAAGTAGCTATGGCTGACAGCACTAATAACCTGCCAGTCCCTTTTTGACCTGTCTTAGGTGGGAAGTATGATTGTGAATATATCTTGACCAGCAGGCACTGAGAGATTTGTCAATCACAGATAGCAAGTAATCTGACATTGGAAGACCAAGAGGTTTGGGTTGTGAGTGAGAAGAATATGTCTTTGAATATACCTCCAAGAATCATGTTAAGAAGAATGAAAGGGATTTCTGCCTTTCTTAAAGTTCAGTTATCTAAATTCTTTTCAGAGTGAAACCTCTAGTGAAAGACAGTAGAACCACCTTGTCTGTAATAAAGCAATGTTGTTATTCGAACCTCATTATTATGTATGGTTCATTCGACCTTCTGAATTATTTCTTTGCTTCTAAAGAAACCTTATATACTGGGTATCACCCAAAAAAGTGTTTCACACAAATCACTTTTCATTATAAATATATTTTTATTTCTAAAACTATGAGGCTGATTAGTCTTCAGTGAACATTTCCTAAAAAGTATTTCAGCAATTCTGACCTTAAGAGCAGACACTATTAGTGTAATGCAAGATTTTCTTGGAAGATTTGAACCTCAGGCTCTCATTCCACATGAATTTGCATCTCTGGATACACAGAAGGACTTCTGCCCTGTGTGTGGAAAGGAGGAGGCAGAAAAGTGAAGAACGCAAGAAAGATAGACAGAGTGGCATGCTTTCTGTTTCCATCTCACTTTTTTAGATTTACTAAGCTGGCAGCTAGATTTCATAGCATGATTATAAAGAACAGACGGTGTCACAGTGATCTTGAAGAAAGAATTCAAATCTCACCCCCTGGAGAAGCCTGGTCCTTTGACTGCTCTTGAACTTGATCCATCTCCTTAGACTTTGAGGAAGGGATTTGCCCTTTACCACTTGTTATGGTTTGTGTCTAGTTGTCCTCCCAAAGTCTCCTGTAAATCATGGAGCAGACATGGCTGGAGCAGCGAGTGGCTTGAGGGGTGGAGCCAGAGAGGAGAAACCAAAACTGGCAGCATGCGCTCTGTGCCATCTTCCAGGCTAGTGGCCCCTCAGAGGTGTGGAGCTGGTTGTCCTGGACATGGTGGCACCCCGGTGTCTCCTCCTGATACTGTAGTGTGGGGCAGCGATTGAGGCCAGCTCAGGAAGAGAGGAGTTGTTTGGAGAAGACAGAGGCATTGACCCTCTCTCCTGAGCAAATAAGGTCTTGCTACATAGTTCAGACTGTTTTATGAAACCTCCAGTAACTGTGAGCTAAATAAACTTTTCCTTCCTTCATTTTGAATGTTGAGTATTTGTTCCAGCAACAAGAGAAGAGTAACCAAGACACCATCCTTTGCTTTTATCAGGAGAGATCAACCCTTCTGCCTGTTAATTTTTCCTGTAGAACTGGTTTTCATTCATCTCTGCTTTTCCTGCACAAATAACCAACTATTTATGATAAACAGTTCCATGAAGAGAAAGTTGTTGTAATAGAAGCATAAATGTGGGAAAATTTAGAACCATACACAGAAAACATCATCTTGGGGCTGGTGACATAGCTTGGTGGACTAAAGCACCTGCTTGGGAGAACTTAGGCAATCGCAGGGTCTGTGATTTGACCCAGGCACCACATGCTGCACCAGCCCCACCTCCAGGGCTGGCGGAGACAGGACTGGCAGAGACAGCCACGTCCAAGCTGCATAGTGAGACCCGGTAACAACTGAATACATTGAACAAACAAACAAGCAAGCAAACTAACTCAGTATGTCTGGGTTAAAAGCTGAAGAAATTGGCTTGAAGAAAACATGTTTAGAAAGCTAATTGGATCTTGAAATGAGAAATTCAGGACTATAATGCAGATGATTAGAAATCACAGAAAATATTGGAGAGTAGGAGTAATGTGTAAAAAGTATTTATTATACATATTAATTTCAGTTAATGAAATTTGCTTCAGTTAAACAAGTACATAGTATTGAGAGCTAGTATTGTTGAGATAATTGCAGAGGAAATTATTAAGCAGACAGAGATCTTATAATGAAAGTAGTCCATACTTTGGATGGGGAACAATTTAAAATTGAGTATATGTTTTCTCAGATACTAATATAATTGTTGTAATAAATATGCAGCTGGAAGAATTTTCTCCAGAGAAATTCAATGAGAATACTATAAAAGAAATCTCTCTAGAATGTGTCCCCTTTTCCAAATAGGAGGAGGCTATTGTGTTCCTCAACAAAAACATCAGGAAGTGTCCTAAAGTATTAGATGAGCTCTTTTATCTAGTTGCATCTTCCAACAATGTGTCTTTGATACATTTGAGTCATATCATATGCTGGATACTTACAAAGGCCTCCATTATTTTATCTACAGCTTTAGACTATAATTCCTTGATAATCTTGCTACCACACAATCGTCAAAGCTCATTTGCTAATCTTATAGATGCTGGCTAATCCACCCTCTCTAGAATTTTGATTCAATTTTCTCCAAGTCATATTCTGTGTTATAGAGAGTTAAATGATAAGTTAAATCCATTTTAGTTGGTGGAAAATAGGGTCACTGTTTTTCCTTCATAGGATTCCTTTCCAAGAAATATTTACTTTCAAAATCTAGTGGGACTAGAGTTCAAAATTCACAGAGGAAAGTTAAATGTTCTTGACTTACTGTGTTTATTTTTATTTTTTGGCAGAACCGGGGATTGAACTCAGGCCCTGGTGCTTTCCAGGGAAGTGCTTATTCTACTGAACCATCTCCCTATTCCCACTGTGTTTAATCCTACTTTCTGCATCAGTGACCTAGATGAATCCCAAAAAGGAGCATTTAAAGAGGTTGGTATATAAAAGGACAGTGTCAGGGAAAAGCTGTATGTGACACATAATAACCTAGTTCTCAAAAGTTATTCTCATTAGAATTGTGCATACAATTATATTTGAAAACTGTTTCAATAGGAGGAAATACTGTTAATGTAGGGATAAGTCATTGCATTAATTAAAGCTGAGCACTCATTGGCATTGGCTAGAAGGTCTCTACTATTCAATCCCACACAGTCAGATTTTTTTAAAGCATTTTCTGGATGTTCAAGTTTCACTTTTGCCCATCCATCATAATTTATATTCTTTACTCTTCTTTGGAAAACCAGTGACTGAAATGCAAGAGCAGAATATTTGATTGCATTGTTTGCTGTCTCAATAATATTCTTAGTATTTGAGAGACAACAACTTGTTCAAATACAATGTTACAAGATTACCATAGTCAGGGATGAAAGGGCTCATAAAATACAGGTGGTGACAAAGCAGCACAATCAGCTGCTGCAGGTCTGGTCCTTTCCCACCTGTGAGTGTAAATCAAATGATCACCATAATGAAAAAATTTAAAAAGTTTTCAGGGACAAAGTGGAAAAGGTCAATGAACATTAGGGGGAATTTGTTTCATGCACAGTGTTATTATAAAAGTGAAAGACTTCAAGATGAGATATTATTTCTCTGATGGCTTTATGAGAACAAATGTAAAATTTCCATTTTAAAACGGAGCTAGAGGTTTTGAGTTTCAATATCACTCTGAAAATGAGACTTCGTACCAAACATAAAAATGTCCTCCTACCTAGGACATTTACTCTAATTCACTAAATGGGGAGTCTAAACCAGACAATCAGACTTCCAACTTTCTTATCAAGGGCAAAATTAATGGAATAATATAACATAAATTGAGCTTATTGTTTTCTTTGTAGTTGTAGATTTAAGAGACTCTATTACCATATATCCAGAAGATAAAAGAATATTAGTAATTTCAACTTGTCTTTCTGGTCACTTCAGAAGTTGCAGCTCTTAACAGAGAAAGAGAGAGAGAGAGAGAGAGAGAGAGAGAGAGAGAATGAAACAAATGTCAAAGTTGGAGAATAATAGAAGTAACTCAAGCCTTGAAACTTTAGTGATGTTATCAATAAAATAGCATTAATTTTATTTTATAATTTTACAAAGGTGTCACAGACATTTGTTCTCAGATATTGCTTTCATAATCCTGAATTGTGCCATTGTTCAATGTGAGGTGTCATGGCTGCGGTAATAAATAAAAGTCACTTGTTGAATGCGTATCATGTCCCATGACATTGGTTTACATTATTTTAGTTAATTTTCCCATGAACCCATGAGGAAGACTTCGTTATAATTTTTACTTTACAGATGAGAGGTGAATACACAGAAATGTAACTTTCTCAGCAAAATTAGTGTTTAAATTTAAATCACTCTGTTTCTAGGTCTCCTTTGGTTTTTTTTGCAAGCTCTCTCATATTGCCCAATAATAATTTCCAGGGACAGAAATTTATATAAAAATCCTTCTCTGTTTTCCCTTTTCCTCAGTGTCAAGCTAAGATAAACTCAGGCACCAGAGTATCCTGAAACCATTTTTCAAGTGGGCACTCATCAAAATAGCTGCCTTTGTTAGTTTTCTTAAGTCATTTTCATAGGCCTATTTCATGATCTAATAAATGAGATAGAGGAATGCCCATAGAATGCTAATCTTTATCATTCTCAAGCACCACAGGCATAGATTTATTTTGGCTCATGCTAACTGAAGTTCTATAGGCCTCACTTATCGATAGCCAGATTCTTTTCCAATGCTTAGGAAGTTTTCTGCCATTGCCTCTGAAAATAGTCTTTTTATGTCATTTGTGTTGATGTCTTTTTTATTGGCACCTATCAATCTTCTGTTTTCATCTTGTACCTGTTGAATTATAATTTCCTGGTTATTATTTTTAAGAGTTCTTTCCTTTCCTGATTTCTAGTTGCAGTAACATCTTCAAGATCTGAAAGCATATCCTCAGTTTCATTCAAACAATTTTTGCCAACTTTTAACGGAATCTTTAATTTCCTGGATAGCTCTTTGAATCTATTTCATGCCTTCTATTTCTTTCTTATATTGTTCAAAGTTTCCATCATTTTTCTATGCTCGTCTATTTTTGTCAGTGTATCTTCAGAGATGCTCAGCAATTCTTCCATTATGGGGATCATTCCTTTTTTTAACCTGAGAGATTATTTCTGACCTGACTTCCTGTATGCCCATCAGGAGTTGTTTCTTTACTTTAGTTGCCATCATTTCAGAGATTTCAAGTGTGTGTTTCCAGTTTCTGCTATGTTGATGTCTTTTTCTTTTTCTTGGTGGGCTGGGGTACCTGAGATTACGTTTTGTTCCTTCATCTTGTCATTTTCTATTTCATAAAGAACTCTCTATTTTGTTTTTTTGTGATAATTCTTGTGAAATTTTGATAATAAATAGTTGTATGACTACTATTAATGCCACTCTACGAAGAGTCTGTTCTTCAGGGATATCTTCTGTGTGTTGGAGATTCTTGGTTTATTTCCTCCTCCTCCCCAATCAATTAAGAGTAGAATGTTGGTTTCTGTTTGGCACGGTCCTCCATCTTTAGGTGTAGGGTTATGGTGAAATTATTACCCCAATCTTTTCCAATATTGTTACTGAAGGGAGAATAGTTAAAAAAGATATGATATCCTAGCTACAGTAGTACAACTGGCAGTAATAATATCATCAAGCAAAATTTAGAAATTGCCAAAATTTGGTAAATATTGGTTTCTGTACTTTAGCCCATAGGAGCAAAGTCTATAGTTATATAATAGAACAAATCATAAATTGGGAGTTTGTATGTAAAATGCTTCCCCTTGTTAGAGTGGATTTAACACGTGTTCCTCTGGCCAGGACAATTTCCAGGGTCCAAGTGCTTCACTTCACGTATGGTGATGAGTCAAGCACCTGGGCTCCTCTAGCCAGGCTAGTTACCCAGGGTCCTGAACACTGCTGCTTGAGTTGCTGGTCCCTCAGTCCAGAGGAATGGGCTGGGTACCTGGACTCCTCCAGCCAAGTTAGCTGCCCAGACTGCTGAGCTCCTCCACACAATCACTTTGGGGTTGTTTTTGAAATTGTGTATCATTTCTAATTCTATTCCTTTTAAAATTAAAAAAATGCTATTATTTGTGGCAGGATCTAAGCTTATTTCGTAGGTCATATCAAGGATTTCTCTTAAGCAGTTGACACAGCTGGGGGGACATAGAGAGATGGCCCCTGATTTATGTGAAAAGGGCAGGAAAAGTGAGCAAATGTGTACTGATCATACGCTCTCTGTTGGGTCAGGGGGCACAATGCCACTTCTAGTTCTCATGATCATCTGCTTTACAGAGGAGGAAAGAAGCTCAGAAAGTGACGTGCTTTCCAATCTACCTACTAGCAGGCAAAGCAGTAGGATTTCAGCCCTGGGTGTCTAAATCCAGGCTTTATTTTCCTTCCCAAGTTCATACTGCTCTAGGTCATGCAATGAGTCCTTGCTTCCTTTGTGAAGACCACCGTTCTTCATCTCCAAATAGAGGCAATTCTATGGATTGAAAAGCGAAAACCTACTTCCTTCCCTTCTCTGCTCTTCCTTTCCCTTTCCTCCCTTTATTCTTTCCTTCTCCTATTTCTTTCCTTCTTTTTCTTTCTCTATCTCCCACTGTCTTTTAATTGTTGGAGGCTCACTCAAAGGCAGGCTAGCATCTACCCTGCATGATTATTACTGGCATTTTATGTTTGTCCTGTCATTGCTCGAGTCTCCCATAGATTAGGGGCCATGTGTAGCTAAGAGCTGTGGGAAATGGGCCTGGAAAGAAACAGTAAGCAGAGGATAACCCATATGAGACTTGATGTGCTGTGGGAGGCAGTAGTGTGTGATACAATTTCTTATCCCTGTGGCACTGTTGTTTTGAAGGTATCCTGTGTTTGGTACCTTTTCTGCAGCGACTCTTGGGTGGGTGTTTTTTCTATGAGATTATATCCAAGATTTATCTGCCACACAAGGAAAGGTCTAGCAGGCTAATTCCCTATCAGTGGTGGTTCCAGTGCTGTTATATAAATGCAGACCTTGAATACTTAACACCAGCATCAACTGGAGAAGCTCATGGAGTATAGAATCAAATGATGAAAATTCTGTGGAATGTATTAAATATATTTGCTGAATGTTCTTATTTTCATTCTCTGCTGAACTAAGAAAATTTTTAACAATCATTAAATCCTAATGAATCAGTTTGAATTTGTAACTGATCTATTGAACTGGAACTACTCTAGGATCAATGTGTTTTCTAAATCACATAAATCTATCACACATGAAATATTATTCAGTTAGTGTATCTGGGGCTAAGTTCTTGCTTGCTTATCAGAACTTTACTACAGATTCATTAATCTGTATTTCTACTTATAAGACATTTGTGTGGGGCAGAAAGGTGGTGTAAGAGGCTATGGTATAGGGACAGAGAGAGAGGAAGAGAGAGAGAGAGAGAAACAGACAGAGACAGTGACAGACAGACATAGAGAGATAGACAGAGTGATAGACAGATAGACACAGAGACAGAAAGAATGAGATATATATTATACTAGTGCTATAAACATTTCTATTAACAGCAAAAATTTTAATCATATAAACTCTGTAATTTAATGAAGATCTGGTAAGTGTGCTTCTGCATTGCTTGAAGCAGGGTCTGATGCCTGCAATGCAGGCATCTGGACACAGCCCACCACTCTTTTGGGGATGCCAACACATCACTAAACAATTGAAAAGATCTCCCTAGATGATATCTTGCAGGATATGAACACTTTACCTTTGGCTGCTCATTTTGCATATGTGACTGCTTCCATTCTGTCTTGGCCTTTACCTCTTTCCTAAGTGTGAGGTCACATTTCCATGTGCTTCTCACTTAGGGATCTTATTAGCATCTTGAACTTGATATACCTCATGCTGAACTAATTCTCTGATCCCACAAACAAACTTTTCCCATATTGACTAATTTGTATTCATGTCATTCTCCTGATGCACCAGGCTTGACAGTTAGTTATTTCATTTAATCTCTTCCTTCTCAGATCCAACTAAGAATAAATCACTTGTGATGGGCCAAGGAAAGTGGCCTAAGTCAGTGTCAGGCTTGATTAGTGAGGCTGTATCCAGCTTTGGGGTGGACAGTGGGGTCTGTCAGTGATTAGGGATGCTATAGTCAGATTTGGCGTGGGCATTGGGATGTGGGGGTGTACATGGACGAGCAAGGCCCAGCTAGTCTGTACAGAAGGTCACCAAGCTAGGCGAAATAGCAATCAGAGAGCTTTCTAGCAATCATTTCAAGATCAGGACTCAGACTTGAGTCAGCTCCAGAGAGCATTATGAAGGGTGAGTGGCTCAACCCTGCCTGCAGTGAGTGTTGCCTATGTCAACTTTAGCAGTGTATCTCCATCTTCAGGCAGTCCAAGAATTAGGCTCTTCTTTAGATTTATCTTTTTTTTTTTTTTTTTTTTTTTTTTTTTTTTTTTTTTTTTTTTTTTTTTTTTTTTTTTTTTTTTTTTTTTTAGCTATCTGGTCCAAAGTAAACAATTTTCAGAGGCTTCACGTTATCAAAGGAAAAACCAAGATATTGGCTTTCTCTGCATTCTTTGAGTAGATGGTTAGAATTAAGTAAAATAATGAAATAGACACTACAAATTTTGAAGTATTCTATGCATGTGGTTGTACGACATAGTAAAGTTAATGCACTCAGCTTTTCATTTGTGTATTCATCCCTTTGTGTATTTATCAAGCACCCACTACCTGCAGGCACAATGCTGGATGGTAATGTTGTGATGGGCTGCTGCTGCTGCTGACATGGTGACACAATGACCAAGACAGCCCACCTCTTATGGACAGACCATGCTTTCACAGAATAGATGGGAAAGTAGGTCTCAAACAAATTGTGATCATTGCCAAATATGTTACACTTATTCTGTATCAGTCTTGTTTGTGTAAAAGAGGCAGTGATACCATTCCATGGGAGAGATGAGAAAACACACCCAGAAAAACCAAACAACTTTGCTCTAGGGACTCTCACAGCTAGTAAGTGGCAAGGGGTAGTAGCAGTAGTGTCCGATCAGTTTGCCCCTAGTTTTATGCTCGTGCTAGTAGCTATTACATTAAACTACCTCCCTTATCTGTTTTTTTCTTTTTTTTCTTTGGCAGAACTGGGGATTGAACTGAGGCACTTGAGCTTGCCAGGCAAGTGTTTATTCTACTGAGCCATCTGCCTGGCCCCATATTTTTTTTTTTTTTTTGTTATGGTCTGAATGTTGTGTCTCTGCAAAATTCAAATGTTGAAATTCTTACCTGCAAGGGATAGTGTTAGGAGGTTTTTAGGTTATGAGAATGGGGACCTTGTGATTGGAATTAGTGAGCATATCAAGAAGACCTTAGAAAAGTAAGGCCTTCTATTGTGTAAAGAAACAGAGAGGGCAGCATTCTTGAATGAGAAAGCAGGCCCTCTTCCCCAGACACTGCCAGACCCTGGAGTGAGACTTCAGCAATTTGTGAACTGTGAAAAATGTGCTTCTTTTGTCTGTAATGACCTAGAGTGTTGTATTTTGCTGCAGCATCCTTCATAGACACAGATAACTTTTCCATATATAACTTTGCCTCTGAAATAAAATAAAATTTATTTTTTTATTTAAATACTATACATAGACAAATACAAAAATTATCCCTAATTCTACTGCCAGAATTTGTAATTTTTTTTTTCTAGCTGTACATATGGAAGTTGGGAGCCTAACTCATGTCTTTACATTGTAATGTCATGTCTATTACAAAGACTTCAAGAACATTATTTTAAGAGCTCTATAATATTCAAGAACTATGATATGTACTCATTCCCCTGAGAGAGCTCCAGTTTCTTTATCAATGAAATGAGTCAATGTGATCTTTATTACAAAGACTCGTATGACACAGAGGACTTTGGAAGGGACTTCTCTGGCCCTCTCCCCTACCATGGTTCTGCCTATGATAAACAAAGGCTTGTGTTTTTCACAGAAGACAATGATCCTCAGCCTTAGTACAAAGTATTGGAAGAAGCGCAAATTTGTATTTTTAACAATCGGTTGAGTCAAGAAAGAGGTTGGAAGCTTTAGTAGCAATGTATTTTGGATATGTCAGAGATTAAATCTGTTTAAGTTATGATCTTTATTTCCTTATTTAATTGTGGGTTAGCTTAAGACTTTTCTAGTATAATTGTTGGAAGCAGAAATACTTTGATCTTAGTTTTTCATGCTCTGATAAACTTCACATTAATTGATTCAGTGGAAGTCCTGTTTGTGTTAGTAGCTGCCTTCAGTTCTTCTGTTATAGTCATCCTGGGGAGGGGGTGCATGCACATACGATAGCTTCTTCCTGTTTTAATCCTCCTCTTCTTTCCTGTCCACCTCTCTCTGACTCCCTCTAGATGCTCTTTCCTCATCCTCACTCCTGTTGATATTATTTGCTCCTGCTCATGGCATACATATGTTTACATTTGTTCACATTATTAGGCTCCTGTCCGTGGCATATCTTAGCTCTTCTAATCACCACTTCTCTTTCCCCTCTCCCTTTGCCCTCCATTCCTTCCCATCTGCAAGAAATCTATATCCTTGTCTCCTTCTACCTATCCTTTACTGTGTTCCTTTTTTATACACTGCACGTCTGAATTTGAAATGTAAATGCAGACATCACAGCACAACCTGATCGCTAAACAGTTGGGAGTAAGTGAAGATGGGGTGCTCCAAGAAGGGAAGAATTGGAAGAGAAAAGAAGGGAAGAATGAGAAAAGAAGGAAGGATAGGAACAGACTCCATGAAGGCTGGTCCTGGCAGAGCACAAAGGGAGAAAAGGAATGGACAGCGAAATCTAGGGAAGGAGGCAGAGAGTTGTGATTTGAAAGTCAAAGAAGGAGTGTTTCTTTATTGTTATTGCTTCTATCTGTCTGTCTGTCTGTCTATCATTATTTATTTATTTATTTATTTTGGCTGGACTGGGGATTGAACTCAGGCCCTTGCGCTTGCCAGGGAAGTGCTTATTTCACAGAGCCATCTCCCTGGCCTCTATTATGACTTCTAAAGAGAATAAATATTCTTTGTTTCTACTTTACTGAAATGGGAGATACCACACAGTAGTTAAGCTTGTGTCTGATTTATATCACTTAACATTATATTTTCCAGGTGACCAGCTTTCTTGTAAATTCTTGACTTTATTTTATTTTTTATAGATGAGTAGTATTCCATGACATAGATACTACATTTTTAAAATCCATTTGTTTGCTGATGGGAACACAGGTTACCTCCAGGATTCAGCTATTATAAATTGCGCTACCATACCTATTCACACAGGTGCATAATTGTGGTCTGATGCCTTTGACTATTTAGGGAAAATAGTTGGATTGTATGAATTTGTAATTTTAGTTTGAGAAATCTCCATATTGATTCCCATAGTGTTTGTACTAGTTTATATTCACAACAAAAACTTAAGAGGGTCCTTTTATTACTACAAACATACCAGAATTTGTTATTCTTTGACTTGTTGATGATCGCTGTTCTTTCCGGCATAAAAGGAAATCTCTTCATTGCTTTAATTTGCATTCCTCTAGTGGACGGAGATACAGAACACTTCTTCATATGCTTGCTGATAATTTGTACTTCTCAGAATTGTGTGTTTACCTTACTTATCCATTTTTTGAGTGGGTATTTTATTGCATGTGGTCCAACATTTTTGAGTTATTTCTATCTAGAAGATATTAATCCTCTGTGTGAGGAATAGCAGATACTTTTCCCCATTCTGTAGATTGTTTTTTCTATTTACTAATTACTTCCTTTGTTGTGAACAAACTTTTCAATTCAATGTCATTCCTTTTGTTGATTCTTCCTGTTATTTCTTGTGCAACTGGGATTTTGTTGATCTTCTATTCTGCTACATTGCTGAAGTTGGTTATTAATTCTAAATGCTTTTGTGGAATTCCTTGGATCTTCTATGTAAAGAATCATATTATCTGCAAATAAATATGTTGCTGCCATGCCTGCATATGTGGCAGATACCTCTTTCCTTCCCTCTGTAGACTGCAAATCTCCAAAGCCAGGGACCATGCAATGCCTTACTCCTTGTCCCCCAAACATAAACTGTGTGTGACACATGGCTACCCATGTATAAAATGAATGACTTCATGATGACTGTGTTTCCCTTACTCTAATATTAGAAAATCTATTAAGAGATGAAATTTTGGAACCATTACTGGTAGTGTATTTCTGGACAGGCCAGCTTTCTTCCTAGGTCCTAGTATATTATAGTGGGAAAATAATCTTATCTTGTCATAAGTACTAAAGGAGATACATATGATAGAACTTGGCACACAAAGCATACATGACGAAAAGTATCTTCCATTTAAGAAAATTCTATTGAACTTTTTTTTTTTAAATCAATGCCCACTGACTCTCTTCTATCTAGAACTAAGAAAATATGTCAAGAAGTGGTTATTAAAAAGTAGGAATCTTCATCATGATATGCCAGTCGCTGCCAAGCTGTTTCTCGGGTAGATTTTTTTTTTTAAAAGGAGGGGGTTGGTGAATGAAGACAGGGGAGAGGAAAAGGAGTGATGTGGGGCTGTCGTGCTACGATGCTGTACATGGTTAAATTTCTAAACTTATGTGTAAACATGAATAAACATAATTGTTTATTCCTATTTTTAAAACATATTTTAATTTTTTACGTTATGTTTTGTAGGGACTTAAAGTTTAACATATCAATACTTGATGGAAAATACCTGTTCCATGGTAAGCCTAAGATATTTGATACTCAGACAGATAGTGAGGTTAAGCTCAACAGCCTACGTTGTATGGTAATAACAATAAGTTTCTCTTCTGGAGGGTTAACAGCCTAAGTTTTCAAACCAAAAATTAGAGAAAAAGGATGGCCACAAGGAATAGGCAACATTTTGTCCCTAGCCGTTCAAGGTCAATTAAGATCCAGGACATAGGAGAACCTGTACTGTAACATCATGCAACTCATTTGTCCCAAATTTTCTGATCAAGGAGATGATGGAGCCAAAGAGGAAAGTGATTGATGATAGAGTGTGCCTAAGGAGAGTCACTTGGAGAGAAAACATTGTTTCAGGCTTTCACAGAAAGCAAATTGGTCAAGCAATGACCATGGCTCATCCACATGGCTGACACAGACAAAGGATTTACAAACTGCGGTACAGGGTCTCAGGATAAATCTTGACAGAATTTAACAAGCTATAATTCTTGTTACATGGGTCTTTCATTATCTTGGTCTTGACCATCCAGCAGAAAAGTATTAAACCAAAGGATGAGAAGTAAAATCATATTATTATGCTGAGCTGTAAAAGGCTCAAGTCAACAACTTCTGACACTGCCAGACATACTGAAAACCCAATACTATTATGGACTAGTGGACTATTTGGGAATATTTTGCTGAATTCACACACCTATAATATTTAATTGACAAAATGAAACAAAAAGGGGATACAAATGAATGGCCATTTTGTATATGTATATTCAAAATAGTTAAGATAGATACATAGGACAACCACTAGGAAAATAACAAGGTAGAAAGTATTAATTATCAAATCTTTGATATAACTCAGTTATAAAAAATAAGATACAAAAACAGCCACACTCTCTTAATTTACTGATAAGAGACATCTGCTATAATAATGTCTGTAAGTATAATATCAGGTATGAACCTTGTACAATACCAAAACATTATGCAAACAGTTTGCAATGTATTAATTTATCGAATCAGTCTTGTTAAAGTGTCTTAAAACTGTCTCATTGATATTTGTACTTCAATAAAAAAATAAAAAGATAGATACACAGCTACATTCTCTTAATTCAATGAATAGAGGGACCTGTTCTAATAGTGTTTGTAAATAGAATATCATGTCTGCATCTTGTACAACAATTAACCACTAAGAAAACAATATGCAGTGTATTAATTCTTGAAACTGTCCTACTAATTTGATTTGAAATTGTCTCATTGCTATTTGTTTCTCAATGAAATTATGAAAAAAAAACACATAATCAAACAAAAAAGTAGAAAGCTTAAGATATAAATGAAAAGGACATTGAGATTTTTCTTTTGGTAGTTTTTATTTTGAAAAGTAGATTTCTGACAGATTACTTTTCTTAGCCTCACTCTTGCTCACTTACAATTGTAAGTGAGAAGAAAGAATAAAGAGAATGAAAGAAAGTTTCAAAAGTCTCAGTTCGTGTTCTTTGGATGCAAGAATGAGGGTCCTGGCACCATCCCATTAGGGTCACATTTGGCTTTTCTTTGTCTTGAAATAGGAGGAGGTTGGATGAGCACTAAGGGCCGATGACATGGCGCGTTCAGTGCTGATGGTGCAGCACACATCCAGGGTACTATGGTCAGCTGGGTTGTGAGAACAAAATAAAACGATTCGTGTACAGAAAATGTGAGCGAGGCAGCCTGCACATGGGAATCCCTGTGCAGTGCAGTATGGTGTGCTGAGGATGCTACTCCTGCTGAAGACAGTGGAAAAGTCTACTGAACAGAGAAGTAAAGCTGTGGTTTTGGTGTTGGGGATTAAGCCCAGTGCTTCACACCTGTTAGGCAAATGGTCTACCACAAAGCTAAACCTTCAGACTGGTGTTTGAAAACAATGTGGAAAAGCAAGAATTTGAATTTGTATGCCAAAGTTTATTTATTTTATTGATTCATTGATTGATTGATTATATTTTAGGAAAGGGTCCACAGGGTGTTCAGGGTCTCACCACTAGATCAGATTTGTAGTGATCCACCTGTTTAAAGCCTCTCAAGAGCTGGGATTACAGGCTACTGCCACCACACCCAATCTCAATTGCCATCTCAGTGTGCCCCGGGGGCAGAGCTGGCATGGCAGGTCTGGGATGGAACCAAAGTTTAATATTGATTCTTATCCAATTTTATTTTAATTTAGTTTAGGTTTTGTGCTACTGGGGAGTATCCCAGGACCTTTGCACTGAACTATACCCCTTGTTCTTTCTCTTTCATTCATTTTATTTTTTTTTTTATTTTGAAGAGTAAAAACAGAAGCAAAAACACATAGAAAAAAGTCAGAAAAAGGGTAACATACAACAATACATATGTTACAGATTTTCAAAGCAGGAATAGCTAATAATGGTTGTTATATTATTTATTTTCATTGTCAAATCCATTGTTCAGATTAACAGATGGAGTTATGCAAGATTGGGGAAATTATTGAATATTGATGCTTGCTTCCAAGAAATCTTTTTAATTTTTTCTTATCTTCTAGTTTTAATTTATTTTAAAGAGAGTATAATAATTGAGAATACATTAGAAACAGCACAATTTTAGAAGACCAAAAGGAGAGGTATTCAACCCTGAGTTTTGTATTACACATTGCTGTCATACATATACTGGATTACTGAGATACTCATAATTTCCTTTAATTTTTTTTGAAAATAGCATTTAATGTTTAGAATTTTCACCTTGAGTATCTCTGTTTGCTTATCTCTTTTATATTTTAATATGAGTTCTCTCTATGCTTCAAAATTGCTCAGGTTGGGCTCAAACTTGGGATTTTCCTGTATCAGCCTCCTGGAATGCTGGGTTTATAGGTGTATATCACTACACCCAGGCACTTATTTTGTTTCTGTACAGTCTGTGGGAGATAAACTCAAATTCATCATTTTATTTTAAAATATTATCATAAAGCAGTTAGAATTTTATTAAAAATCTATGTGTCTACTGCAGATTTTTTTATAGTCACTGATGCATTAATAAAATAAAATTTTAAAAATGAAACATATCAGGAACTATGTGAATTTTCCTGAGGGTAATTTAAAAACTTTCAACTTTTTATTTTCAATGCATTATATTAAAAACAATGCTTCTTTAGTATAATATGACAACTAAAGCAAATTAACAAATACAATTTTAAAACATTGCCATATTTGAAAAATAATTTTGAGTTATAGGAATTTGAAAAGTTTCCTATGTGCTATTTTAAAAGTAACACACACACACACACACACACACACACACACACACAGACACACAGAGTCACTGTAAAGACCATAACATCGGCCTAAACAAAGAAAACTAAAGTATCTCTTCCTCTTTCCAGTACCAAATTTCTCTAGTGAACAGAGGGATGGCCACCCAGTCCTAAAATTCCTACAGGAAAAAAAAAATGACATTATTCCTCTGGTCGTGCATTCTAGCCTACTTTAGTGAGGAAAGTTGGAAGATATGCTGGTCTCATTTTCCAATGTCACAAATGATTTGGTATGACTCTAAAGGCATATCATCAAAGTTATCCTCTTTTTCAATTTTTCCATCTATGAAATGGGGATTATAAAACCTCCATATATCTATTTTAGAAACACTTTGATGAGAGAACAGAAGGCCTAGAACATTTTAAATTTAGGCCTTTTTAGATTAAAAAAAAAGTTTTTACCAGCCTGTGGGTAAACTATAAAATGTTTTTGCATCCTGTTGACTTTCCTTCTTGTATTAAAAAAAAATCCCATGGAAGTTCAATTTTCCCCTGTATACTTACAATGTCTGTTACTTTCCTTTTGAAGTTTGAATTTAATTCTCTTATCTCATTTATTGCCTTTACTTCTAAGCTTCTTCAACCCGTGACTATAATTTTCTTTGCATCCTGTCTGTTTTCATGCTTGTACAATGATTTGTGTCACGGACCCATGTTTTTAAGCTGTGCTATTCATCTGGAATCTCTAAGTCTCCACAAATAATAACCTTTTATTTAAAAGTAAACCAGAGCACTACCACAGACAATGCCTTCTCAGCTGAGTGGGAATGTGGGTTCCATGCATGTGGAAGGATTCTTCCCTTACCTCTTGCAAGGAAAACTCAGTTTTGAAGGGCAGCTGACAAGATAGGAGGATGCTCGTGACACCTTGCTACCACTTTGGCTTGAATTATGGATCCTTTTGAGGATTCATTCTCAGTAGTTATGATAAACCAGGAAAAAGCCTGAAATATGAATTAGTGAATGGGTGTGACGAAGCTTACTGTATTCTCCAACATTTGTTGTTGGTCGATTTCTTTGTGATAGACTCATCCACATGGCTGACACTGACAAAAGATCTACAAACTACTGTACTTCAGGGCTTCAGATTAAATCCTGAGGGGATTTGACTAACCTTGTCAAACACAAAAGTTACATTTTTTGTTATATAGGTCTTACTTTATCTTGGTCTTAACCATCCAGCAGAAAAGTATAAAAATGAGGTATAAAAAGTAAAGCTGTATTAATATGCTGAGCTGTAAAAAGCTTAAGTCAACAACTTCTGACGTTGCCGGTCATGCAGATAACCCACTACTATTATAGACTACTGGACTATATTTGATTACTTTGCTGAATTCATGCACCTACAATATATGAATAGTAATGGAATATCTATCTCTGACAAAAGTAAATAAAAAAAGGAGTTATAAATGAAGGACCATTTTATAGTGGAAAAATATAATATGTATCTGTATATACAAAATAGTGAAGATAGATATACAGCTACTTTCTTTTAGTTCAGTGAGAAGGAAGTTTTGAATGATGTTTAAACAAGATATCATGTCTGCATCTTGTACTATGAATAACTATTACAAAGACAACAATATGCAGTGTATTAATTATTGTAACTATCTTACTAACCTGTTTTGAAACTGACTCATTGCTACTTCTTTCTCAATAAAATTAATATAAAAATAAAATAAAAATATTATCTTTTTCCCCCTAAGAAATCCATCCTATCTGCATTTCACTGTGTCTTTCCATACAGCTGACTCACACTAACTTTCTACGCTCATGCTTCAGTGTTGGCTTTTTTCCCCCATAATAGGCAGGTACTGCAGTAGGAAGAGCTTGGATTCTAAATCTGATTCCGGACCTGGTCCTTTCTTCATCTGTTATGGCTGGTATCATAAGTTACCTTCAATCAGGTGGCTTATATGCAATGGGGGGACTGTTTCTCCAGGAGTAGAGTCTAGGAAGTCCTTGAACAAAGCATCACCAGATCTGATGCCTGGCAAAGGTCCCCTTCCTTTTGCCCAGGTAGCTGTTCTCACGTGGACGACAGGGAGACCAAGTTCCTCAGTCTCCTTTTGTAAGGGCCCTGATTCCTATGACCTAATCCCTAAAATGCTGATGCCTCCAATTTTCAAAGTACAAATTTCAGAGGGGCACAAACATTCAGTCTATAACAAGCCCTAAAAAATTCTACGTTGCCTTAGACAAAGTGTAAAATCTTTTGGGACTTCTTTTTATTGATCAATAAAACACATGTGTTTAATTTGATACTATCTAAGCTTTCATCAGCTTTATGATTGTGCAGGCGATAAGCTATTATGTCACAGTTATCAGAACAATGTATAATGTTTATGAAACTATTAAACTAGCCAGGAGTTGAGAGAGTATTTCACCAAATGGAGTAATTTTACTTATTAGCAAACTGATACATTAAATCATTAACTTTCTTTCTTCTTCTTTTTTTTTTTTTTTGTCTTTTTGAGACAGGGTCTCATTATACAATTCAGGCTGGCCTTAAGCTCACTTTGTAGCTCAGGCTGGTCTCGAACTCACAACAATCCTCCTGCCTCAGCCTCCCCAGTGCTGGGATTACAGGCATGAACCACCACGCCCAGCTAACTTTCTTTCAAATAAGTTAGCTGGCAACAGGATCTGGTTTGGGGTTTTCTCATACTGTAAATGTCTTCAAAATCAGTATCAGTAGTCACTAACAATTCAGATGAATGATTTGAAAATGCTGAGAGTTATTCATTAAAATGAGATTTCTGCTATTTTATTTTATTTTTTATTTATTTATTTATTTATTTATTTTTTTGGAGACAGGGTCTCACTGTGCAGTTCAAGCTGGCCTCAAACTCACTTTGTAGCTCAGGCTGGTCTTGAACTCACAACGATCCTCCTGTCTCAGCTTCCCAAGTGCTGGGATTACAGGCATGCACCACCACGCCCGGCTGATTTCTGCTATTTTAAAAATTAAATCTTGTCATGTCCAACATTTTATGTTCATTTTTCTTGCACACATGTATGTTGTTTGAGCTGGAAGTGTGGGGCTCTCACATTCTAGGCAAGAACCCACCACGGAGCCACCTCCCCAGCTTGGTAAAGTTTTTATTTTGAGACAGCGTCTTGCTCAATTGCCGAAGCCAGTATGGAATTTATGCTTCGCCTGCCTCAGGCTTCCGAGTCACTGGTATTACAGGCGTGTATCACCACACCTGCTCCCTTAGTTCATTTTTTGAAATATATAGGACATGTAATATCATACTTGAATGTTTGAGCTAAAACCAAACGGTAAACTTCAGTCTGAAGATGATTCTAAACATCTCACAGTGCTGCTGGCCACATGGTACAAAATATTCATGGACCTGGCTAACACTGCGTTTTTCAATTACTTTTAATTGCTTCTTTCAGTGTGTTTTCTGAATTGAACATTACTCAGTTAATCTGTATTTGTGGTGTAGCCTTTTGTACTTTTGCGATTTTGTACTTTATTTCTATCACATCTGACTCACTTCTGTCGCTCCAGCTGACCATCAGTCCTGTGGCTTAGTCCACCCTTCCTCCCCCATGCTTACTTATGTTCACGAGGAACACCAGTCCTGTTTGCTTACCCCCAGAGGCCTGGGACTATTGAGGTGGGGGGGCAGGGAAGGAGAGCATGCTGAGGGTGAAGCCATGAGAAGAAAAAGATCAGAAACAGGGTGCTCTTGAGAAACAGAGGTGAGTGGAGCACGCTGCCTTAACCTGCTGAGCTTCTCAGAAAAAAAGGCTGCTGCAGCCACCTTGGGATGGTTTTGTGGCGAAGACTCTCATTCCTGGGCTTTGAACTGTGTCACTGGCATCCTTACTTTTAGGCCAATACTGGAGCAATGTCACTTTTACTCACTGGCTTTCCTGGTTGCTTTCTCATCAAGATGACATTTTTAAATATCTATGTACATAAAATTAAGGTGCTTAAAGTGGAAAACTGTAGAGTTTCCAATTTAGAGAATTTCCACTGCTCAGAATATGGCAGCATCATACTGGAACTGTGTCCAGTGTCTCTGCTTCCCACTCAAGCAGAACACCCTTCCCTAAAGTCACGGCACTGGGGCTGAGGCCAAGCCATGTGCTGACCTCCACGGTTGGTTCTCACTGCAGCTGTTGGCCTGGACCCCTGCTGGGGATGCTGTCCTCTACTCTGCTCATTTTGGGGGCACTTCTGAGTGCCTCTGGGACATCTGGGGGATTTTTATTTTTACTTTCTTCTTTGCCCATTCCCCAAATCATCTTTCCCCCTCAAGGTTATTTGTTTTTTTAAGTAGAGTTTCTCTTTCTGTCTACATGTTCCTTCTGGGCCATTTCTACAGCTTCACTTTCTTTGTGCTTACCCTTTACCTTACTGAAACCTTACTTTATGTCTTTAGCCCATTTTTCTATTTCCTTAATCTCTTGAAAAACATACAGTTGTTTACTTACTTTATGCATATTGGATACATTCATTTTAAATCTGGCTGGTACTTTCTACTTTAGAGATTCATAAGCAAAATCATTAGGACCTAATTCTGCCCTAAATCAGTCCCCATTCAGCCTCGGTGACTAACACACACCTTATGACTCCACTCTGGTTGCTCGATTCCTCTTCCCTCAGTCCTATACCCGATTATACATGAGCAACTGTCAGTTTTAAGTGCTTGATCACTCTGCCACCACATCTGTCAATCTGATATGCTCTCATACTGTAATGACCATCCCTTTGCGGAAGGTGTGTTCTTTCCTGCCTCTAATCCCAACTCAAATACTCTGTCTCTGTTGGTGGTCTCTGTGTATACTCTGTGGATCAGCTTCCTTGGTATCATCCAGGAGAATGCATATTCCCCAAGGGTATATTACCCAAGGGTACATCTTTCTCTTGGTGTCACCCCAGCTGTCTGGCTCAGCTCACCTTCCAGGTGACATTAGGGCTCAATACCACATGAAAGCCTTCCCACCCTTTTCTGGATTCCTGCATGTGTGCACTGCTTGACACTGGCCCTTACCAAGTGCATCAGTCCTACTGCAGCAAGGGCCCTGCCATAGAATGGGAATGGTATTCCCATTCTTCCTCTTCACCTAAAGAGCTCTGCTTCATCTCCCAGGTCTGCAGTGCCCAGAGCTGCAGCAGACAGGGCTTGTACTCAGTGTCTCACAGCATTCGCAGTGGTCTAAGCCCTGGCCTCACACACGGCTGGTAACCAATGAGTTATTCTCAATCCATCCTTCCTATGCCTCCCTCCTGTACTGTGCCAAGAAGGTTAGGAAGCCTGTCAAGGAAAAACCATGAAGATACCTTTAATGAATACAGAAAAATCTAATAATTTCATTTGGCAGAGAGCTCTCCAAGTACACTGATCTCCTCTTATTCTTTGCTAAGGTTCCATGGGGAGGGTGGACAATTACTGGCCAGACATTTGCATGATGGCTTTTCTTTTGTTGCTTTTGTTATTTTTGAGGTCTAGCTAATTGCTTTAGAGTGCTAGTGTTCATTTTCAACTTCTGATAGATACTCTGTCTACTGATAGGGTAACTTGCTTCTTTCCAAGTACAATACAGAATTTATTAGTGGTGCTGTAACTTTTGGACACTCACAGAAGGAGATGAGGGCTCAGGTGAAATAGTATGAAGTACTTCTTTATACTGTAACTTAAACATAGGGCCCCTTTCTGATATGAGGCTAAGAAAATCATCTTTAATTTTTCTGTAATATTTATATCCATACGTTATAATAATATATTTCTCTTTTAGTCAACTGTGGGTAGGAACAGTCACCAACTGAAGATCATGCTACACAAAGAGTTCTGTGTTATTTTTATACATTCAGAAGTCCTTACAGGACTATAGAAATTAAAAAGAAAACAAATGACGATTGGAGGGGAGGGAGAACCCCTCAGATCTTAATAAAACCCTGTTTCCCCTTCCTAAAGCATTGCCCTTGGTTTCTACCCTCTCTGGCCTGACCATCTCTTCTCCCTTTCTCTGCAAGGCCACAGATTGACCCCAACCCTTTGTGAAATAAATTCTTATGTGTAATTCTGCTTTGTAAAATACTTTAAGAACACATTTCCCAAAGTATAACTTTTTTTTTTTTTTTTTGTCTTTTTGAGACAGGGTCTCACTATGCAGTTCAGGCTGGCCTCGAGCTCACTTTGTAGCTGAGGCTAGTCTCCAACTCACAACAATCCTCCTGCCTCAGTCTCCCAAGTGCTGGGATTACAGGCATGCACCACCACGCCCACCAAAGTATAACTTTTATTCATTGTATTCTTCAGAAAAAGTTTTAAAAAATGAATTGTCACATAATCCAACAATTCCATTTGGGATCTACTGTATCTCAAGTGAACAAGCAGAGCCTGCAAGAGCTATTTATATGCCCATGTTCTTAGCAATGGCTTCCATAATAACCAAGAAATAGAAGCAACAGAAATCTCTGCCCACAGACAAATGTATGAGCAAACTGTGGTTTATATAGACAATGGCATATTCAGCCTTAAAAGCCAAGAAAGTATTGACATATCCTACAACATCAACAAATGCTGACAACATTATGCTAAGTAAGCCATTCACAAGAAAAGACAAATACTCTCATTTGCAGAAACTAAAAACTAAACTCAAAGCACTGTGGTACCCTGGTTCCTTTCACAATTCTGGGAAAGACAGCTGTGGTTGTGTTTGTGACTGCACACAATGCTCATGAATGGAAGCAAAATCTTGCCAAATGCTTCTGCTTTCAAACAGAAGTATACATGAACTGAGGTGTTATAGCGGAGATGTCATTATTTGAGTTTGAGAGAGGAGTGTGTGAGAGGGTCACAGAAAAAGTGAAGTTTGATTTGACTAGTTCTGATGCATGCTTGTATAAAGCTATCATACTGAACCACATTACTAATTAATATCTGTTAACAGAAGAAAGAATGGCTAGGCAGGCTCACAGATGGCATAGGTGAGTGGGCAAATCATGAATAAGAATGAAAGTAATTATTTTAAATTAAAATAATTAAATTTTTATTTAAAACCAAATAAGAAGACGGGTGTGGTGGTGCATGCCTGTAATCCTAGCACTTGGGAGGCTGAGGCAGGAGGATTGCTGTGAGTTCAAGATCAGCCTGAGCTACAAAGTGAGCTTAAGGCCAGCCTGAACTGCATAGTTAGACCCTGTCTCAAAAAGACCAAAATAAATAAATAAATAAATAAATAAGACAAATATTTCAAGATTTTACTTGTATGACGTGTTTGGCATTGCAAAAAGCTTAGACACAGAAGACCAGGAGCTAGATGGGGAAGAGGAATATGAGGAATTGTCCTTTAATGGTTGTAGAGTTTCAGTTTTGCAAGATAAAAGTGTTTCAGAGAGTTGTTGCACAGCAGTGCAAATATACTGAATGCTACTGAACCTTACACTTATAAATGATTAAGAGAACATATTTTATATTATGTGTATTTACCACAATTTTCAAAAAGTAAATGCACCCAATAAGAGGTCAGTGTAGGAGAAACATTGATTTGAAGAATACAAAATATTCCAAGTCCATGTTTGCAGGTAGCCATTTATCCTCAGCATTCAGTGTGTGTTCTGATTTGGCTGTGTCACATTAAACATTTTTATAAGTCTGGTGACTGTTTCTTTTTTGTTTTATAAATAGCTTGCGCTGTGTTTCTAGGCTAACCAACAATAAAAACTTCTGGAGAATCTTCATTGAATTAAATTGGAAACATAAATTCAATTATTGCTAATGTGTTAAAATATGATTTACATCGTATTTGACTTTCCGTCAGTTAAGCAAACACCTTAAAAAGTGAATTGAGAGCAAATTTTTTGAACTCATGTAAAAATGCCATAAAACTATAGTTGTAGTGAACCACAGTTTGAAAATCACTGTTCTAATAGCCTATGCGAACATCGTACCTGGTTTCATTTCTCTCCATCAGCTCTGTACAAATCTACAGGGCCTGTCTTTGTAAAGCACATACCTGACCTTGGCATTTCCTTACTTAAACATCTTCGACATAAACCTTGTAGTGTGGCACCCAGTCACAGCTATCCCCAGACAACTCTGAAAATTTCAACCTCAAGAAAACTACTTCAAAAGCTCCCCAAGGGTGATGTGCAGCCAGAATTGGAAATAACTGTTTCAGAGGAAATACGCACAAACCTTAATGTGGCAAAGGATCCCTGAGATCTGTTCTTTCCTTATGTTGATGAACTGCAGCATGGCACTGCCACCTACCCCAGATCAAATGAGGGTCCTTGGGCTCTGGCATTCAGCCCCTGCTGCTTCCTGTTCAGTTGCTCCCTCTGGCTCTGGCCTTTTCTGTTCTGTTCCCCAGCAGACTCAAACTCCCCCTTGATAGTGGAGCTCAAATGTCATGAACTTCATGCTAGTTCACTCCTCTCTTTTTCTCTGTTCACTACAATCTTCTCTCTTCTGATCAATGAAGTAATGCAGTCATGAGCATAGACTTTTTTCTCTCCCATATCAGATGCATTATTTATGTTCATCTTTAGAATAATTTTCCTTACTGGAAAGAATGAAGGAGTGAAAAGTGACTGAGTAGACAGATAAATGAATAACTAGAATATGTTAGACTTCTAGACCACTTGATCATTCAAGCTTTATATAGAAATTCCTGTTCTATGACACTTTACAGACCTTTGTTAACTGTAATTTGAATCTCAGAGGAGTGATGCTTTTTAACTGTCATGAAATTGGACTCAGACCCAGGGTCTACCACACATTCTAGAGAGTTTGAGCCACCAAACTCTTTCAACAGAGAATTTCCTTCCAGGTTCTGAAGGAGAGGTATAAGGGCAAAGGTCAAAGGTCTGAGCTCATGACTGTGCCTTAAGGAGAGATTTAGAAGCTTGTGTTAGAGCCTCAGCAGACCTTCTTCAGATGGGAAGGGTGAACAGAGAGGAGAGGAAGAAGAAAGGAAGGGGAATAAACGGATTAATACACTACAAGTACCAATTTCCTATGATGATTATGTTCATTATGTGCTGCAAATCTGTATTGATAAAAGATATACATTTGTTTTCCATCAAATTGCCCTACAAAAACTGTAAAAATCTAAGAAAAATATGAGTTCTGTTTAAGGCTCCATAATTCATTTTTCTTTCTTGCCCTCCAACATTTTAACTTTTGGAACGTTGTGGAGCAGATATAGGAGTGGGAGCTGCAGATAAGGACATTACAAGCAGGGCCAGCTTTCACTGCTATGGCTTAGGCAAAGACAACAAAATGAAAATCCTCATCTTAGTTCTTCGGTCGTCACCATGTCAATCACAATCCATGGCAGAGTCAGGAAAGGGGGTGGTGCCTAACGCATCATAGGCACGTTTTGAGGTGAAACTGTGGTGGCGGCGCTTGAGCACCTTCATACTTCAGCTTCAGGAGTCTGGATGCAAAGCAGGCTAGCGCTGTGTTTGTTGTTTCCCTCCCTCCGCCCATCAGGGAGAATGACAGTGGGATTCTGTCCTACTTTCACGCTTTGCATGCTGCCAATGTCATTCTCATGGAAATTCCCCTGAGGATATGCAGTTGGCCCGCCCATGCCACGTGGGGCACATGTCACAAGCCATAGCTCCTAGAGTTCGGCGTGCACACTTATTCGCAAGTTTCATTGTCCCAGGGGCCACATCCTGTGGGTCATTCTCTCCTTCATAATGGTGCTACTCAAAATAAACTTTGCACTAGACATTAATGGAATGATTGTTGGGACGTGTGTGTGTGTGTGTATGTGTGTTCGTGTGTCTTTGTACCTACTAACAGATAATCAACATAACATTTAGTGTGACCCACAACACTAACTGGTTCAGCAAGGGAATAATTTCCAACTGGCTGAGGATCTCTTTCAAGACGTAGTAAAAATCTGTCATGGGTGGGATGTATGATAACATCAGAGTGTGACTTCAGCTCCTCCCTGTGATGTTTGCTTAGTGCAAGGAGATTGAGATCATGAGATTAGCCTTGCTGTTTTATGTGTCTCTCAGGATGCATTGTTTTGGTCAAGTCTATATTAATATAGTTGCAATTATATTGGATTAATTAATTTTTATCTGCAAAGAAGATAAACTTTTAAAAGGCCAGCCAAATAGCTCAGCAGATTAAAGCACCTGTAAGTAGGTGCAGGGGCAGGGAGCTCAATCTCCAGGCCTGCCGTGCAGGCCCTGCCTCTGGGATGCGCTGAGGTTGCAATTGAGACTGGGCATGGTGGAACACGCTTGTTATCCCAGCTCTTGGGAGGCTGTAAACAGGAAGATCACTATGAGACCGATCTAGTAGTGAGACCCTGAACACCATGTAGATGTTTCCCTAAAACTACAACAACAACAGTAATAATAATAAAAATTTAAAAAAGTAGATAAACATTTAATAAAGTACCAGAAGAAGGAAAGCCTCAGATCACATTTGCATTCAAATTTCTTTCTATTTTTCAAGAATAAGTACATTTAAAAATGCAAATAATTACACAAATGTGCATGATTTTCTTCTGTAATATAATATG
>PVKA01015504.1:21947-49942 GCA_004027165.1 Ctenomys sociabilis | reverse complement strand
TTTTTTTTTTTTTTTTTGAGACAGGGTCTCACTGTGCAGTTCAGGCTGGCCTTAAGCTCACTTTGTAGCTCAGGCTGGTCTCGAACTCACAACAATCCTCCTGCCTCAGCCTCCCTAGTGCTGGGATTACAGGCATGCGCCACCACGCCCGGCTTAAGGCTTTGCCTTTTAAAGAGCCTGCCCTCAGCAGCACCGCATTAAGGACTCAAGCAACTCGCCTTTCTGAGACAACCCATAGCACAGATCTTGTGGTTATCGTTACCAAGGTCTCTGGGCAGTGCTGACCAGTACAGTCACAGATGTGACACTTTGGCAACATAAGGGGAGAAAACATTTAGCTAACTATTGTGTTGCCGTGTGTGTGTGTGTGTGTTTGTTTAAACTGAAGACGTATAATCAGCATTTTAAAGGTATTGTGTGGTGTGGTGTGGTGGCACAGGCCTGTCATCACAACACTTGGTAAGGCGAGGCAGGATTAACGTGAGTTTGAGGCTAGTCTAGGCTTCATAGTGAGTTCAAGGCCAGCCTGAATTACATAGTGAGACCCTGTCTCAAAAAATCAAATACATACATAAATGGTACTGTGGGCCATGTGGTGGCACACACCCATAATCACAGCATTCTGAAGGCTGAGGTCGGAGGTTCATGAGTTCAAGACCAGCTTGGGCTCCATAATGTGACCTTGGCTTTCAGAAAGCAGTCTGCACAGAGCAACTGAGCTCCTCCTGCGGTTGCCCACATGGACACATCAAGTTCAACAGCTACTCACCTGTCAGCCCGCCTTCAGCAGGAGAGATTTTAGGGCCTGCTTGTAGGATAACAATAGGGCACACTGATAAGGCAGAAAGGGAAGATAAACTGGTGTCACCCAGTCCCCTGCCTGGGGTGTGGGACAGAATCAAGTCTACATTTCAGACCGGAAAGGTACTGAAGAAATGTCTTTGAACGTGGGAGTTTATTTTTGGCCATCTTTTATTTGATTGTTTCCTACCATATTAATAGCCTTACAATTTCAGGAATTCTAAAACACAAATGAAGGGTGGGCCGAATAGCTCAGCAGATTAAAGCACCTGCAAGCAGGTGGCAGGGGCCGGGGGTTAGATCCCTGGGCCTGCTATGCCAGCCCTGCCCCTGGGGCACAATGTGGTGGCCCATGCCTGTAATCCCAGCTCTTGGGAGGCTGTAAACAGGCAGATCACTAGGAGTCCGATCTAGTAATGAGACCCTGAACACCCTGTAGACCCTTCCCTAAAAATACAAAAATCAATCAATCACAAATGAATTTTGGGCATCACTGGCCATTGAATTGGGAGAAGCAAATGTTGCTGGAATTACCGAGAGAGCTGCAGGAGCAGGGCCATCCGTAGTTCCTGATTGTAGAGAAACCAATGCAGGGAGCACGGTCGTGATGGAGGCCTTCCCTCCTCACATTATTTTTCTTTTCATTTCCCCCTATTATGTAACTACAAATTCTTTTGTGTAATTAATTATTCCTCCACGGAAATCGTATAAAATATTTTTAGCTCTCAAGCTCCATCATCAAATATGCAGTTTTCAACTGGTTCCAAGGGACCTGCAGGTCCCACGCGTGGCTGTCGATGAGCTGAGACGTAGGAAGGGTGCGCTTGATTTGCGGGAAGCTGCAGTGTGGTGGGGCTGTCATCCGCCGTGCCCTGGGAGTGCTCTGAGCTGTCGTGTCCACAGCCAGCCCACTGATTGAATTCCACACCTTTATGAGCAGTGGAAACGGTCACTGCCCCAGGGGGAGCCCCGAGTTTGGGACAGAATGGAGCACTCTGACGTAGTGCTGGCTTCAATGCCATGCACAGGCGTAGGTACAGTGAAGCTGGTATATCCGGGCAGGGGAGGATCGTTTGGAGATGAGGGAGACGCCTCTCTGCATGCGTGAGGCTGTGGGTTTGAGCCCTTGGAAAGAGAAGAAGAAAGAAAGGAGGAAAAGAAAGAAGGGAAGAGGGACAAAGAAAGAGAGAAAATTTTTAATGCTGAGGGTAATAATTTTCAGCAGGAAAAAATTTTGTTTTGCTTTCCTTTTTTTTTTTTTTTTTTTTTTTTTTTTTTTTTTTTTTTTTTTTTTTTTTTTGCTTTCCTTTTAGTTTGAAAGTAATGTGCAAGTAGTTCAAGTCACTTTTGCCACTGGATGTATTGCTTACTACAGTAAAAACTGTGCCATTCATCTTTTCAGACTTTATTCTATAAATGCACAAACATAACAATAGACCTATTTAGGTTAATTTTTTAAAACTGTGCTTACATTTAAGACATCGTTATAAATTATCTTTCTAAAAGTTTAATTTTTACATTTCTCCTGGGCACTGTGATGTGTCTGTAGTCTCACCTCCTTGGAAAGCTGAGGCAGGTGATTTTTTTGAACCCAGGAAGTGGAGACCAGCCTGAGCAATATAGGGAGACCCTGATTCTAAAAAAACAAAAAGCAGACAAATGAAAAACATCCTTGTTTCACAATGGAAGTCTATGTATGCAGGTACAATTGTGTCTGTCACACCTTTTTTAGCAGCAGCTCATTGAATAAGTGGCAGAATTTTATTCCCTTAGTGAACATTTAGGAAGTTTCAGTTTTTAAGTTTTAAAATATTATCTATTTCCCAGCACTCAGGAAGCTGAGACAGAAGAATCACCTGGAGTTTGAGGCCAGCCTTGGCTACATAGTGAGTTTTAAGTTCAATCTGAACTACACAGTAAGACCCTGTCTCAAAAAGAAAAACATGAACTATCTATCTATCTATCTATCTATCTATCTATCTATCAGTCAATCACAAATAAGGCAAATCTCTGGCTCCATAAACCCATCTTTTTTAAAAATGTCTTTCCATATTTGTGTAATTGTCTTCCCAGGTTAGATTCCACACTTGGGATCACTAGTCCAAAATTCTGAAAACGCCAGGCATGGTGGTACCTGCCTGTAATCCAAGCACTCAGGAGGCTGAACTTGAACTTGAACCACAAGTTCAGAGCAGCCTGGGCTACATAGTGAGTTCAAGACCAGGCTGGACAACATAATGAGAGCCTGTCTCAAAAAGTCTAACAAATGAGTAAAGAAATTCTGTTAGACCTTGCCATCCTGTCTTTCTGAAAACTATTACACATATATTATCCTCCCAACAGTGAATGATACCTCTTTCTCTACACCTTCTCCAATACTTCCATTTCACCTTTTTAGTTTTCATTAGTGTCTTGGGTAAAATTCTCAGGGTTGACTGAATTTGCATTTTGCTGATTCCTACTGAGGCCAAGCATCTTACATTTCTCATCCACCTGGATGCTATCTTCAGAAACTTGTCTGCTCATGTCTTACATGCCGTTTCCCTTTGGCTTATCTGTTTAATTGATTTTAGGATCCCTTATGCATCTTTGGTATTTTGTTACAAATATTTTCTCCTAGACTATTGTTATTGTTGGTGTAAATGTGAGAGCGTGTGTTTTAAGTCTTATGTGTCCTTTTGTTATTTATTTATCTATTTATTTATTGGATATAGGGGCTTACTATATATCTTAGGCCTAGGCATGAGCTGCCACACCCGGCTTCAGTTTTCAGGGCTGGCATGGCATGCGGGACCCGGGATCAAACTCTGCTCCTTGTGCTTGCCAAGCAGGGCTTAGACCACTGAGCTATCTCCCCGGCCCATGTTCGGGGAGAAAAATAATTTATTATTTTTCTCTTTTATGGCTTCTAGACTTCAGGTCATATTTTGAAATAACCTTCCACATTTTAAGAAAATATTCTGTTTTCTTGCATTGTGACTTTAGAAGCTGACTCTAAATAAAATTTGTAATTTTTAACTTCTGATTTTTGTCCCTGGTCCTTTTTTTAACCTTCAGTAAAACTATTCCTTTCTTCAGATAACTTGGCACTTTTTTGTTGTTGTTGTTCAATGTATTTATTCCTGGGTATTTTATAGTTTGAGTTGCTACTGTAAATAGAACCTTCGAGAAAAGCCGGATGATCTGCCCTGATTCCATCAATAAGCAAATGGAGGATACATTGTTTTTTTTTTTTGCAGATCCCAGCCCCCAACGACCACCAATGTAATCGAGTTGGCAGTCCCAAGGTAGCCCTGCCGTTTGTGTTTCCACTGGAGGTGGTGGTGGTGTCGGGTGAATGGTGATTGATGGTGGCATCAGGTGGGGCAGTAGGACTCTGGTTTTGTGTGCTTGGTGATCTCGCTGGTCCGTGGCACTCCTTGATGATTTAATAGCCCACGCTTCCAGCAGGGAAGCAGAGTTGCCTAGTGACTGTTAACTTTGTGGCCATGGTAAGAAATGTTAGATGGTTTGATCTCAGGCTGAGTGTTCGTTCCCCCTGCCCCTGCAGTTACTTGTATTTCTTTCTCTTTCACCATAGTTTTTGGCTATTCAGAAAATTGTTAGATAAAGTATAGAATGTGAAGTTAAATCTGACTTTTAAGGTGCCCCATTTGAGACACAGTTGGGCTAAAATTTTATTTCTTGTTTACTCAATTCACATTTAATTGGGCCTTATGTTTTTATGGGTTAAATTGGACAGCTGGGGTGCACCTAGTACTAAAGAAAAGACCTCTACCCTCAAGGAACATACCTAGTAGGGTGGAGAAAGACTAGGAGGAGACAGTCTCTGAGCCCCTTGCTGCCCCAGATGCCCAGCTCCTCATGTGCAAGGGCGAGCCCTCTCCTGTATCCTGCGTGCAATCCCTCTCCAGCCCTGTGTGTCTTCCCTTCTTTCCGCAACCCTTTTATATATTATTTACTTGAAAATCTGTGGAATAAAAGATAAATTTACCCTTACCCCCTTTTCCTTTTTGAGACAGGGTCTTGCTATGTAAGTCAAGCTGGCCTTGAACTCATTATATAGGATGGACTGCCCTCAAATTCATGGTAATCCTCCTGCTCCCGTCTCCCAAGTGCTGGGATTACAAGTGTGCGCTGCCATGCCTGCTTTTTCTTTTAAATTGTGGTTCTGTGGTTGGGGACATAGCTCAATGGCACAGCACCTGCTTGGCAATTCAATTCCCAGTACTAAATAAATAAATAGTTGTTCTGGGGCTGGGACCCCAGGCTTTGCACATGCCACCACAGAGCTATACCCCCAGCCCCCCAGACTTTTGAGTGAGCACTTATATAAAATTTCTCAATCAGTTTCATGCCTACCTAATTTTTCCCCACTAACAAGAGTTAGGGGATTTAACTTGGCTGGACTACCCCTCAATTCTCTAGTCTTTCATGATGGTTAATCATTTTAAACAATTATTTATAGTTCTCTTGGTTACATTTGTTCCTAAAAGTAATGTGTTTCTGTCTCTCTTTTATTTATTTATTTTTTTAAATTAACTTTAGATCATAGCCTCTTTCCATTCTAAGTATACTGTCAGAGCCTTATTTTTCCTTTTATTTTTCTTTCTTCTTTGGTTTTGCTTTGATGTCAAGATTCTGGAAAAGCAATATGGCATGTTCACGCATGAGATTGCTACTTTACATCTCAAGCTATCAATGCCTCCCTCCACTCTACCAGCTACTCTCCGCTCTCTTTTACTGCCTCATCTCAACATTTCCCTAGATTTCTGCCTGCCGCCTTTGTGTTATATTTTGCAGATTTTTGAAAGTGTATATATTCTTAGAAATTCCACATAAGAAAAAAATGATGGAAAATAACCTTCCAAATTTTAGCATGTCTGGCATCATCTTCATTTTTTTAAATCCCCTATAGATCTGTTTCCCCCTCTGTACACTGGGAGAGATCATTATTGCTCATACCTACTAGAGATATTAGTGAGGACTCAGGAGTTCTTGTGGGAAACACTCTTCAGCAACTTCGGGCCCATCACAAATTTATATGGCAAGCAATGACCATTGGTGTTGTAGGTGAAGTAATATAGGGGAAAGAAACTCCTAACCTGCTAGATATCTGGTAGGAACCGTGTTCTCCTACCAGAGAAAACTAAAGAATGAATTTTAGGAACAAAGGAGATTAAGAGCACAATATATTCATTGGGGGAAAGAGATCTTCTGTCTGAAAGAGAAAAACAGAAGAGTCCCAATAGGGCTGCTGAGGAACTGGTCTTTTCTTGGGATTTTTATAGAGCAATTCTATGACATGAGGTGGGTCCAAAGTGGGAAATATGGTATGGAAAATTGCCAGGCGGGCATGATGTGGGACAAAACTACAGTCAACCAATGAGATTATGAGTATAATTGCTCAGGTACAATTGATTAAATTATCAAATAGGCACCTAGCAAGCAGGCCTGAATGCAGAACAGGAAGGAGCTTTTCCTGGAGGGGGTTGGGTTAGTGTCTCTTCCTGGCTTCTGCAAGGTGATTGATACCTATTTAGAACATCAGTCCAGAGGTCCATCCCTAGGGAGCTACGCGGGAGCATTTGTTTCATTTTTTTGTCCTGAGGTCTATCCTACAGTTGCAGAGTATCTTTTTTTTTTTTTTTTGTCTTTTTGAGACAGGGTCTCGCTATGCAGTTCAGGCTGGCTTTAAGCTCACTTTGTAGCTCAGGCTGGTCTCGAACTCACAACAATCCTCCTGACTCAGCCTCCCGAGTGCTGGGATTACAGGCATGCGCCACCATGCCCGGCTAGTTGCAGAGTATCTTAACCTCCTTCACTGGCTCCTTCCAGGGCCCAGGCCTGTCTCACTGCCTGTATTTCTACCTTAACTGCCCACAACAGAAGGACATTTGATGTACCTAGATTCTGTAGTCAGAAAACGTTACGTGGACTAGCAATAAAAATAAGATGACAGTTTGTGTGATGAAGTCAGCAGTTACCCTTGCTGTGCATAGGTTTATGAACTTACTCCTTAGGGCCCTTCTTTCCTTTTATAAAATCACAATCCTTTCCTTTTATAAAATCATAATCCATGAGTTAGGATTTACTTGAATTTTTTAAGGTCATTAGGCTGTTCTTAGCTCTCTGGATCTGTAGTAAAGCACAGCCATTTCCAGGAAATAGATTTAAATTGTATTATAAATTTGGTTTAGAGGTAATGAAAGCGTGTTGCAGCATAGCCTACCAAACTGCCCAAGGAGGAGGGAACATTAGGACAGTGAAAATTTGAAGAATCAGTTGGCTCAGGTACAAAAGCAAGAAAGCATTAAACTGCTAACTGTATCAAGTGATTGCTGTAGCTTCAAACAACGTATGGGTGATAGGTTTGGGGCTGTTATCGCTGAGCTATGTCTGCCACAGGGCCTCCGTGCTTGCCCTTCCTGGCCTCACCTTGACCTTTTGTCATGAAGAGGAGTGCTGGGCACTAGTGACAGAATCAGGCAGGGATACCTGGTTTCGTCTGTGGACATCAAGGAAAGTGTCAGGCAAGCTTGAGAGAGGTGTGGCTGGTGAGGACAGTAGGCTGCTTGACTTCCGGTTTTCTCAGTTCCCGAAAGTGCCACGACTCCGGAAGTGCAAAAGCTCTCAGAAGTGCAACAGCTCCTGGAAGTACACGGGCACTTGAGGCAACGCTTTGCTGGAATCTTGAGGCAGTGCATTGGCCTGGGTATAGGAAGCTCAAAACCCTTAGGAGAGGAATGCCTATTGGGCACCTCGAAGAGAAGAACAGAACCTACATTTGGATGTCAGAGACATTGTATCTGGGAGGAACCAAAGCAGATTCACACTCAGGGGAAGGGAGCCGGGAGGGCAAGAATGGATTTGGCCACTGCACTTGGGAAGCCCTTCTGAGGCCCAGCTTTAGGACAGAGAGAGCCAGTGAAGTCAGCTTCTGAGAAATAAATCTTGGGAACACACTAGAGGGAGAGAGGGAAGGAGTTGGGGAGTGACGGACACACACACCACGGGACCACTCTTCTGAGGTACAGGTGGTAGCAACTGGGAGACCTTGTCTCATCAATGAGTCAGCCAGAGCATCACATGGGTAAGGGATGCCTCCGGCTCACAGAGCTTGCCATGGACCCCCAGTGGCCTGGGTCTGTCTTGAAGGGACAAGGAGGCTGCCCTCTCCTATCAGCACTTCATCCTCTGGATACCTTTGTAGCTCTGATGTTTTCCTTCAGTCTTTCAGGAGTGTGTGGAAAACACCTCCCCAGAGGAATAAGACCACTTCACCATGATACCAAACATGAATTGTTTTCCAGTTGTATATCTGCCTTGAAGTGCGGAGCAAATGCTGTTACTCGAGTAGATGCATGCATGGCTAGTACCTAAAGGAGCTGAGAAGGTGCAGAAGAAGCCGTTGCTTTGCTGTATCAAGAGTGGGCGGCCACATCACTGACTATTAAAGTAATGATTTAGTCTTCTGCTGAAAGCTATGTGGAAATTGCTAAAGTGCTTTCTCCCTGAAGCAAAAACCTGAGAAAAAGTTCAATGAAGCAATCCTTATGACATTCTTAATCGCAGCCTTCTGTTTTGCTTGGGCAGCTTGGCTAAAGTTTTGTCAATTTTGTTGATCTTTTCAAACAAAGAACTTTTCATCTTACTGATTTTCTGTTTTCTAGTTCATTAATTTCCTTTTTTTTTTTTTTTTTTTTTTTTTTTTTTTTTTTTTTTTTTTTTTTTTTTTTTTTTTTTTTTTTTTTTTTTTTTTTTTTTTTTTTTTTTTTTTTTTTTTGGTGGAACCGGGGGTTGACCTCAGGCCCTTGTGCTTGCCAGGGAAGCACTTATTCCACTGAGCCATCTCCTTGGCTCCTAGTTCATTAATTTCTACTGTACTCTTTATTATTTCCCTTTTCCAGGTTGCTATGGAGTTAAGTTGTTCTTTTTCCAGTATTTTATAGTGGAAGCTTAGGTTATAAATGCAGGCTGGCTTCAAACCTGTGATCCTCTTGCCCAAGTTTCTCAAGTGCTAGGATTAGAGGTATGTGCCACTATGCCTTGGCTATAGTCTTTTTTATTTTTAATATATACATTTATAGCTATATATTCTCTTTAAGGAGACATTCCTTTGGCTGTATTCCCTGTGTTTTGTCAAGTGTCTTTTTACATTATTTTGTGATTTATTTTTTTGACTTCTTAGCTATTGAGCAGTTTTTAGATGTTTATTTACTTTTTAAATCTTTTCTTTATTTATTTGATACAGGATCTTGCTATGCAGCTCAGACTCAGAGTGATCCTCCTGTCTAAGCTTCCACAGTACTGGGATTATAAGTATACACCACCATGCCCAGTTTTGGGGCCTGTACAACACACCTGGGGTTCCAGGACCTGCACAGGCGTGTGGTGGCAGGCATCAAACCCCAGGCCTTACACTTGCCAGTCAGGTGCTTAGACAGCTGAGCTATCTTTCCAGACCCTAGATATTTATGAATTTTTAAATATCTAAGTTAGTTCCATTGTTGTTGAAGTGCATATTGTATTAGTCATCTCCTGTTGCTGGGACAAAATTTCTGGTACTTAAATGTGAAAGGGGAGGGGTTTATTTTGGCCAATGGTTTTAGAGAGGGCTCAATCCTTGGGGTGACACCAAGGCCAAAATGGCACAGTGAAAGGGATTGGTGGGAATGCTGCTCAATCTGTGGGAACCAGGGAGCAGAGAAAAAGGAGGGAGAAGGCTGGAACAAGAACACACCCCAGTGGCCCACCTCTTGTGACCAGGCCTTACCTCCTAACAGGTATTCAGCCATGATGAGTGATGAATGTAGTATCCCCACAATCTAATCAACTTCCCAAAGCCCCACCTCTGAATATATGAAACCTTTGGGGGACATTTTAAGTCTAAACCCTAAACATATTTTTAATGAATTCATTCCTTTTAAATGTATTGATGTTTGTTTCATAGTCTGGCACATATATGGTCTATCCCAGGGGCTTCCAAATATATTGGAAAGCGTGTATGTGACTGAATGGTCTACAGTTGATCACTATTCACTGTGTTGAATAACGGCTTCTATGAATGTTAGGTGTAGTTGGTTTATAAGGTCATTCAAGCCTTTTGTTTCCCAGTTGATCTCCTAATCGTTCTATCCTTTATTGAAAGTTAGATAACGAAATACCCAACTATTGTGGCTTGACTACAAATTTCTCACATCAAAGCTGTCAGATTTTGCTTTATGTATTTCAGGGTTCTATCAGATGAGTTCACATTTAGAATTATATCTCCTGAAAGGAATGACCCTTTTGTTATTATAAAGTGACCTTTTTTTTTTTTTTTTTTTTTAGCTCTAGTGACTTTTTAGCTTTTAAATCTATTTCCTCTGGTATTAGTGCAGCTACTCCAGCTTTCCCACTTGTCTGATGCTGTGCCCCATCCTTTTAATTCTAAAATTTGTAACTTTAAATTGGCTTCTATAGAGAGCAGCATACAGTTGGACTTTTTTTTTTTTTACTGAATGATAATCTCAGCTTTCTACTTGGATTGCTTAATTCATTAGTTGCCTTTAATGTAATTAAAAATTTATTTATTTATTTATTTGATACAGGCTCTCACTACAGCTCAGACTTGTAGTGATCCCCCTGTCTCAGACTCCACAACTGCGATTACAGGCATGTCGTGGGCCAGCTCGGCATGCCCAGTGTTCCTGAGCCAGCACAGCGTGTGGTACCAGACATCGAACCCTGGTCCTTGCACTTGCCAGGCAGGTGCTTAGACCGCCCAGCTATCTACCTGCCCTGAGTTGGTTTTAATTTTATTACATCTGGTTTTACTATTGTACAGTTGGATTTATGTTTGCCAGTTTACTTTTTGTTCCTCTGTTCTGTTTCCTGCTTTTGTATTTTCTGCTGTGGCATGTTCATTTTTTCCCCTTTGCTGGGAGTTGAATCTAGGGCCTCCCTCATGAATGCTAGGCAAGTGCTCTGTCACACCACCAGTCTCTGCATGGTCATTCTTTTAATGGCATTTTCTGTTTCTGTATTTTTTTTTTCTACATGAATTTGAATTGATGTCAGGGTTACTTGGAGTGAAAGTGCTTTTTAAGTATTGCCCATGTACTCCGCCCCCCCCAATATAAGAAGCCAGAACAATTTACAACAGAAAAAGGAAATTCTCTCTAGCCCTTCTATTTTTTTCCTAATCCATTCTGCCCTGTGATGTTATATGAGGTTAATGTTAGGTCTGAAACAGTGCCACAGTAACTCTCTGTAGTTGCCACTTGTCTAAAAGCTTGATTTTTTTCCTAAAAGGGAAGAAATGATGTTTGGCCTCCATGTACACCGGGCCTGATCTCCAGGCACAAGGCCAGAGAACAGAACTGAGACCTGAAACATGAGAACAATAGGCCGATAACACATCCGAGGTTAGAGCCAGCAAGTCAAAGCAAAGCAAAGAATTTTAATCGCCTCTATTGTTCTGGCAAGATGATATTTTGTTGTGTTTTGTTTTCTTAACTTCTAATGGCCATAAATTATGTTTTGCTGTACTTTGTTTAATCTTATTCTGATTTAAAAAGTACTACATGCTGATGGAGACTAGAAAATTTGGAAGAAAATGGAAATTCCACAACCCAGAGATAACTAGTCTTGATATTTTAGAGAATCTTCCCTCTTTGAGTTCATATGCATATAGTTTATGTGCTTACGTAATAGTTAAATACCAGCAAGAGTAGCTCTAAGCCCAAGGTATATAACAACCGGGCTTTTATCTATTTATTCATTTTGTTTCTGATTATAGCTTTGCTTATCTCACCTAAGATCCGTTGTTTGTTTTGTTGATAGTTTCTGTGTTTTACTTGTTTGTGACTGTAGTCTTCTATTTCCCCTATGACCAAAAGTTTATGTAGGAAAATTCCTCTAAATTTCCCAGAGCTGGGGATTTGACTTAGATTTCTGATGCTTCTAGTGGATTTTTCTTCTTCTATAGCTTCTTCTTGGGCTTTATTTAGGTTCTCGTAGTGGCCTTGTTAAATATGTGTTTTGTGAGTATAAGGAAGGACAGAATAGCCTCTAATATCAGTTAATATTTCTTTGTTCTTGTTTGCTGTCTTTGATTACTCGTTTATTATGACTCTATCTCATCTTTTAGTTGTCTTTTGCAAGCAAAACGTTACTGTCTTATTTCTCAACCCAACATGAGTGTTATTTCTTCTACAGAAGAAAAGAAGTATCTTTCCTTTAAGGATGATTATTCATATCTATTATCAGAGTATGATAATTGTAACTTAAGAGTATGATCTTATTTCTGACATTTATTTTTTACTTTTTTCTTTACTTTTCTTTTAACTATAGACTCTACATCTTCTCTAGTGATTTCAAAATATAGTTCCCTTCCCTGTGTTTTTTTTTTATGCAGCTTGGACTCATAGTGATCCTCCTGTCTCAGCCTCCTCAGCACTGGGATTATAGGCATGTGGTACTGGGGATCAAACCTGGGTCCTTGTGCTTGCCAGGCAGGTGCTTAGACCACTGAGCTATCTCCCCAGCCTCCCTTCCCTGTTTTTAATTGTCCTTATAATCAGCTTTTGGTATTATAAGAACATTGACAAACTGCTTTTTCTGATTTCCAAAGTCAAATTACTTGAAGCAATGCCATTATCTTACCCATTTTTATTCCCTTGTGCTTCCTTTTTTTTTTTTTTTTTTATTCTGTATTTTTAGGGAAGGGTCTACAGGATATTCAGGGTCTCACTGCTAGATCAGACTCCTAGTAATCTGCCTGTTTACAGACTCCCAAGAGCTGGGATAATAGGCACGTGCCACCATGCGGGGTCTCAATCACTGTCTCAGCATACCATAGGGGTGAGACCAGCATAGCAGGCCCAGGAATTGAACACCTGGCCCCAGTGCCTGCTTGCAGGCACTTTAATCCCCTGAGTTATTTGGCTGGCCCTTGTGCTTCCTTGCTTCCTGCCAAAATAGGTGGAATTAATATTAATACCTTTGTGCATCACAAATTTACTTAAAGTTCTTATTTTCTGTTGATAGTTCACATTAATAATGATAGGGGCCAGGGAGATGGCTCAGTGGAATAAGTGCTTCCTTGGCAAGTGCAAGGGGCTGAATTCAATCCCCGGTTCCAAAAAAAAAAAAAAAAAAAGATTAGACATAACTTTTTTTTTTTTTTTAATTGTATTTGGTACAGGGTCTCCCTATGCAGCTTAGACCTGTAGTGATCCTCCTGTTATTTCCTAGATACCTAGAGTAGATCTTTAGCTATACTTCTTTTTGAGAAGGCCTAGCAGGATGCTTTTGAGCTTTTGTACACAACGCATAGCTTGGGCATCTTTGGGGTAGCGCTTTTCCTCTCTCAGTTCTTGGGGTGACGTTTCTTTGCCTCCTGCACAGCAGTACTGGCTCCCCTTTTCCCTTCCCCTGCACTGGAGCGTCCGACACAACTGTGGGGGATGCCACTCACCTGTTGCCACTCCGCCCGACCCCCTTGCCCAGCACTTAGCAGGTCCTGGTCTGGTTTAGGCCCCTTCCTTTTTTCTTCCCCACCTCTCCAGGCATTATGCTAGGGAGATGAAACCACACACTAGATAGGTATTAATTGGTGATACCAAAAGTCACTTCATTACAGGCAAATGCACAAATCATGTTTATACCTAGATTTTACCAACTGGGAAAATTTCACTATGTTTAAATGTGAAATGAAAGTTCATTTTCCTCAGAAAAGAACGAGCAGGAAAAGCAAAGGCATTTCACATGTATTTTCAGATTATATGATGCTAACTTTCCAGGACACACCATCTCTGTATGGATGTGTAATACTGTTTCTGGCTTGGGTTTCCCTCCTTCCCTCTCTCCCTTTGTCTTCCTCCCCTCCTGCTTCCTTCCCCTTCCTTCTTCCTTCTTTTTCCAATCATTGTTCTAATCAGAATTCCAGTCTTTGGGAAAAGATGTGGCTCTCCAGGGCCTGGGGAAGCAGCAATTTGTTCAGATGGAGTTGGGTTTTAATTGACAAAAGTTTATACATTCTGCAAATATCTGTCCCACAAGTTTAAGAAATATTCCCACTGAAATAATTTAATTTTCAGTAACAGAGTCAGAATAAAATTTTCCTATTATTATTTTTTAACAACTATAGAAATTCAGTTTAGCAGACATCTTCTGAATACTTCATGCTGTATATTGGAGGTAAACAAAAAAATGCTTTAGATTCTTGTTCAGTAATTGGGAAAAGATGAAATTACATTGCGTGGGGGATAGTTTACACAACCATTGATAAATTTTGAAGACTACTTAAGGCTATGGACAATGCTGATAATATATTCATTTAGCAAAAGCATATTGCAAGAAATATATTCAGTGTAATTTCTATTTCATCCAAAATATTTCAAGTCTAGAATACAAAACTAGAAAGGATATGTTCTGAAATGTTTATATTGCTTATTTCTGGGTTAGTAAACATGAAACAGAACTAACTTCCACATTCACATTTGTCTGTGACGAAGACAGATTGGTTTCATGATTCGATGACAGTGTAGTGGTGATAGACTTTTGAGGATGAAGCCTGGCTCTGATCGTTAGAGAGTGGACACTCATCCTCACTTCACCTCTTAGAAAAGGTAAGAGTAAAACTTGGCTTTGAAGAGAGAATAAAATATCATCAGATGAATGTACAGAAAGCCTGGCCGGCACACAGAGGAAAGCCATGTTGAAAAACCATGCAGAACAGAGCCAGGACATCACAAATAACCGAGAAGACTGGGCCAGCAGTGTAGGTGTGAGTTGGCAGCTGTGTAGGCAGTGCCATGGATTGGGCGAGGAACAGGATTTTGCTTGTACACTAGAGAAAAATCACTAATTTTTTAGACTTGAGGCCAGAGTATCTGATGGGGGCTGATCTGTGTGTAGGCAGGTAATTCTTAGAGGGAAGGGGGAGGGAGGCAGGACGGCTGGCAGGAGGGTAGGAAGGAGGGCCTGCCTGCTCCTTCTCTCCTGGGCCTGGGTCTTCCTTCCTGGCTGCCTCTTGGCCGGAGTGGCTCCTAAGCACATCTCCCTTTAGCAGGCCCCAGTTTCTGCCATCTGTAGGCCCTTGTCTTCTGGTCCGGAGGTCCAGCCAGGGTCTCTTTCCTCAACTCCAAAACAGTGCAGGTGAATTCTGTCCAGGCTGACTTAGCATAGCTGTCCCATGACTCCTCTGCCTCACAGAAACTTGTCTGTCTTCCAATCCCTGCTTCTCCTTTTCCTAGACAGTTTCCATTTGCCCATTCTACCATTTACAACAGCCAGAAACTTGAACATTCTCAAAATAGACACAGGGAAGCTACATATAGACCTCTTCCCTTTTACGACCATTGCCGGAGTTGCAGCGGCCAAAATGAAGTTTAGTCCTTTTGTGACTTCGGACTGAAGCAAAAACCATAAAAGGCATTTCAATGCACCTTCCCACATTCGCAGGAAAATTATGTCTTCTCTTCTTTCCTAAGACATTTTCTGCTGAGGCAGAAATACAGTGTTCGCTCTATGCCCATCCGAAAGGATGGTGAAGTTCAGGTTGTGCGGGGACACTGTAAAGGTCAGCCGGTCAGAAAAGTAGTCCAGGTTTACAGGAAGAAGTATGTCGTCTACACTGAACGGGGGCAGCTGGAAGAGGCAAACTGCACAGCTGTCCACATGGGCAGTCACCCCAGTGAGGTGGTTATCACCAGGCTAAAAACTAGACAAAAGGCTGCAAAAAGATCCTGGAAGGGAAAGCCAAGTAGGAAGGGAAAAGGGCAAATACGAGGAAGAAACACCTGAGAAGATGTAGGAATAAGGTCCGCGCCGTGCAACTTTTAACTAAAAACTGCTGAAATTGAAAAAAAAAAAAAAGACACAAAAAGAAAAATTCGGTGCTATTCCGCTTGTATCACATGGGCATTAAACAGGTAAATCACAGAGAGCGAGCACAGGGGCAGCTGCCGGTGCTGGTGTAATAGCGGCTGGACAGTTGTTCAGCGTGTTGGAGTTCTGCTCGTGGTGGTGGAAGGTCATAGCGATGGTTGCCCCACATCGTCATTGTACTGACTGCCACTGAAACAAACACTTGAAAATAGTTAAAATGAGGTGGGTATAGATTTGAAATTCTAGACTCAGGAAGTTGAGGGAGGCAGATTGTGAGTTTGAGGGCAGCCTGAGCAAATTAGTGAGACCCTGTCTCAAAAAAAAAAAAAGAAAGAAAGAAAGAAAATGGTAAATCTCATGTTTTGTGTATATTGCTGCAATTAAATTAGCAATAAATAAAACCTGTTTGACTTGATTAGACTTATTCAATCATGGAATCCTCTCTCTGCTAAAGAAACAAACAGCTTGAAAGTAGGGTCAGTGTTCATATCCTTTTGCTGTTAGAGGGATTCACTAGGATTAGTCCCACTCAGGTGGCTTGCAGCTGCTTGCTTTGTGCCAGAACACTGCAAATTTAACCATAGAAGTGGTATTGGGCTCAGCGTTTAGGTTCTGGTTTAGGGGGATTGTGGGTCAATTGTCTTTTCCAGAACCACCTAATGTTATTATTTTTTAATGGATACAGAGTTGGAACTTTGAAACCCTTCAGCCCTGGAAAGAAGCTTCTAGAACACAGACTCTGGAGACTGATTTAGTTCAACAAATCTAAGCCCACAGTCGGCTCACTTTTTGCAGAAGAATGCAATATATTTGGGGAAGACAGGAGGTTCCACCTGTGTGGGGTAACTTGAGCCTTCCAGTCATTTTCTGGGCAGATCGATGCATGTTGGGACAGGACTGAGTGCAGGGAACCCACAAGAGGAGAGAAAGAAGAACTGGCAGCTTCAGGCCCTGGGTCTGCCCCTGCGCCAGGGCCTGGACTAATGTGGCCTGAGGCAGGAGGTATCTAAGAAGCTCAGCCTACAGTTATCTTTCTCTGCATACGTCAGACTCAGATCCTCAGTGGGGTTCTGTCATGGCCCTATGACCCCCTCCCCACTAACCTTGCCTTGTCACTAATGCCTTGTTCAGGTCTGACCTGCACATCCCTTGCTTTTTGTTCAGGCTTCTCTCTGGTAGCCAGTGCTCTCCTGTCCCTACTGAGACCTCTGGGTTTTGCTCCAGTTCCCCTTCTGAGTTCCTGCCTCAGGAATCTGTCTAATGTCCCAACTCAAGAAGGAGCCCTTGTGCAGCACACAGCCTGAGACCACACATGTCCACGAAGACTCCCAGGCCTGTCCTTCATTCTGTCTACCCTCTACAGAATTTGAAATTCTGTCCTGAAATTTCAGCATTGTGGCACCTTTTCCATGTCAGCTTGTTGTCTCCTCTACTTGAAAAGTACATGCTCCATATAAAAACTTCAAACCTCAGTGGACTGACCAAGTTCGTGGACTGGTAAGCAACAGAAAGAGCCTCTCTTGAGAGTTGTCGTCCAGATGCTGGAGCATAGCAACATGAGAAGGGAAGGAAGTGAATCCCCTGGACCCAAGAGGGATCTGAAGCGCAAAAGGAAGACCACAGAAAAAGTGAAAAGAGAAACTTCAGCAAAGAAAGAGGTAGCTGGCAGTGCCTTCTCCCTGAGATGGGACTCACTGCATGAGTGGAAGGGATCACACCTGCAGACGCATGGTGACTATTGTTGATCCCAGAGGTCTCCATGGAGAGACACAGCAGTGGAGGGGAGCAGTGAATGTAAAGGACTGCATGAACTGGCTGTGAGTGCTGAGGGCTTAGTTGTCCTGTGCAAGACAGTGACTGGCCAGGAGCCATCTTGGTGCAGCAGCTGAACTCAGAACTCAGAGTGGCTGTTGGCTCCATCTAGTGGCTCCCAGCTGGGCTCAGGCCTGTGGAAGGTGCACAGATGGCTGCAGACTAAGTGAGTCTGGTCTCAGTCAGAAGGTGCGGGCTCGCTGAGATTATCTACTACCGTGTGGGCTTTCTGAGATAGATTAGTATGGACTGGGATTCTGTTCCCACATGTTGTCTACCACTGGCCACAAGGACAAACCAGGAAGTTTTTTCCTCTTGTGTTTTTGTTGTTATTGTTGTGGTTTACTTTTTTTTTTTTTTCTCCTTCACTATTTGATCTTGTTTTTATATGAGTGTGAATGTTGTTTCTAGCCTAGTTGTGGTTGTTGTTATGTCGTGTTCTTTTTGTCTCTTCCCTCTTTCCTTCCAATCTGCACTAGTTTCCCAAAGTTAGCATGACTCCCCTTTGTCCTCCAACCTTACTTCTAATCTCTTTAGCTTCTTTCGCCTCCCTACTTTTTCCTCTTCTTTTAAATTTTAATCTCTGAGGGTAAAATTGACATATTAAGGACTTATATGCTGTATGTAATTCACTGGTCTGTTTTAGCAAATCTAGCCTATATGATTAAAGGTGGCAAATTAATAGTTACCTGAGTTTCTCATTTTCTTGGCTATGATTATTGGTAAAAGTGACGTAATTGTTCTAAAAGGCTATTCTTCCTGATATTCCAAGGCTGAAATTGACTAAGGGTCCGAGGAAATATTGTGATAGTATCAAAAACCAGTGGCTACAGGCAGCGACTTCTCATCCCTTCAAAATTGAAGAGGTAGGATCTTGCAACAGACTCAAAATCCAAAAACTAGTTACATTTGGAAGATACTTTAGAGAAGTACTCATTTCCCAAGGGTTCTAAATATTAGCAGTAGCCAATGGCCTTAGCACCCTGAATGCACCCGATCTCGTCTAAATATTAGCAATAAAGCAACCTACCAAAGGCGATTTATAAGCATCATCATAGAAATTAAACTAAAAAAAGAAAAGAAAATGATAAGACACTGAAACAAGATGTAACCCCAGACATCCAGTTCACTAAAGGCATACGCAGGGCACAATGAGGTGGAACAACCCAAAAGCCATGCACCTGGCCTCTCTGAAGTGGCAACAACAAAGCAATTGAATGAGGCTCTAGAAAAAAAGAACACATTAAAAATAATTTCTCAGATAACTGCAGAGATGGTGACCACAATGAGCACCATGCTTAGTGACCATAGGGAAGATACAGACAAAAAAATTGATGCTTTTAAGAAAATTATGAAAGCCATGAATGCTCTTCATAGGAAAGAAATGGTATCCATAAGGCAGGTTCAAGAAGATATCTAGGAGAATAAAGATTTGGGTTAAGCCAGTATGAGTACAGGATCTCAGATACAGAAAATAGGCTTGCTAGCTAATAATCATGAAAAGAAAGATTCCTTAAAAATGGCAAGGGATTAGTGGCTGAGGAGATGGCTCAGCGGAATGAGCACTTCCCTGGCAAGTGCAAGGGCTTGAGTTCAATCCCAGGTTCCACCAAAAAAAAAAAAAAGCCATGGGAGGAGAGCTGGGGGGATGGCTCAGTAGAATAAACGCTTCCTTGGCAAGTGCAATCTCCAGTTCTGAAAAAAAAAAAAGGCAAGGGTCCATGAGAAGTAAATCAGCAGCTGATAGATGAGACGAAAAAGAATAACTTAAGATTGATTTGAGTCAATGAAAAAAGCAGGAAATAGCACAAATGATATTTTAAAAACTGTTCACAGATATCAGATTGACAGAAAACTTCCCCGGTAGAGAAGAAGAATTTAACATACAGAAGAGTGAGGCTTACAGAAATACAAGTAGCTATGATACAAAAAAAAAGTACAACCAGGCATATCATAATCGAGATTCCAGAAATTTGACACAATAATAGATTTTTAAAAGCTGTTAGGGAAAAGATAGAAATCCTCTTTGTAGAAAACCTATCAGAAACACAACTGACTTCTTAGCGCAAACCCACAAGTCAAAGAGAGCTTGGAATGAAGTATTTCAAGTTCTAAAAGAAAACCACCTTCAACCCAGACTAATGTACATGGCAAAACTATCTTTTCTTTTTTTTTGGTCTTTTTGAGACAGGGTCTCACTATGCAGTTCAGGCTGGCCTTAAGCTCACTTTGTAGCTCAGGCTGGTCTCGAACTCACAGCAATCCTCCTGCCTCAGCCTCCCCAGTGCTGGGATTACAGGCCTGTGCCACCACGCCCAGCTTAAAACTATCTTTCAAAAGTGGTTGAGAAATAGGATGCTTTAATGACAAAGCACATCTGAGGAAATTTATGACCACCAAACCAGCACTCCAAAATGTTCTAAAGGACATTGTAGGAAGAGATAACAAGGAATAGAACTCCATGAGCCCCAACAGAAGGAATCTACCTCATGAGGCAAACAAACAGAGGGAGAAAATAAAGGGGGAGAGTCAAAATAGGAAAACAATATGGCAAGGGTAAATCAATAGATATTAGTTATAAACATCAGTGTAAATGGTCTCATTTGATCAATCAAAAACAGACTGGAGGAATAGATCAAGAAGCAAGATCCAACAATATGCTGCATATAAGAAACATTTAATTCAAAAAGAAATTTACAGGGGGCCAGGGAAATAGCTCAGTGGAATAAGCGCTTCCCTAGCAAGCACAAGTTCAATCCCCAGTTCCTCCAAAAAAAAAAAAAAAAAAGAAAAGAAAAGAAAAAGAAATTCACAGACTAAAAGTCAAAGGATGGAAAATAGTGCATCATGTGACAAAAAAAGCAAGAGTAACTATTCTATTTGTAGACAAAGTGGATTTTAAGCCAAGGCTAATTGAGAGGCATGAATAAGGTCACTATATCCTTACAAAGGGAACTATTCAAGAAGAGATAATAATTATATGTGCAACAAATACCAGTGCATGCAACTGTATAAAACACATACTAACGGACATGAAAAGTCAGATAAACACTAATATAATTGTACCAGAGGATCTCAATATATAGTTTTCACAAAAACAAATTAACTAGACAAAAAAGTCAACAATTAAATATTAGAACTGAACCAAACTTTTGAACAGATTGACATTTCTACAGAGTGTTCCATCCCAAAACATCAGAATATACATTCTTCTCTGCTTCATACAGGATGTTCTCCAAAATAGACCACGTAGTAGCTCACAGAACATGCTTAAGTAAATGCAAAGGAATTTGTCCCACTCATATTATGAAACCATAACAACTTCCTAAACACATGGAAATTAAATAGCATCCTCTCAAACAACCAAGCCATCACAAATGAAATGAAAGAGGAAATTAGAAGGCCAATGGGATAGCTCAGTGGTCTTACCTCCTCAGGCATGCTTAGGCAAAGCTCAGGGACCACGGTTTAATCCCCTGTACCACATGCACCACCAGCCTCATCCCCAGAGTGGTCTGAGCCAGTCACAGAGAGAGAAGTTAAATACGTTCTACAGTTAATGATAATACAACAGACTGGCACTTATGGGACACAATGAAAGCAGTCCTAAGAGGAAAAACTTATAACAGAGAATATCCATGTCAGGAAACAGAGCAAGTGCAAATAAACAATGGTGAACCTTATATTTCAAGAGAAAGAAGATCAGGCTAAGCAAAAAAAAAAAAAACTCATACAAGATCTCCCACAGTTCTGTGCAACTCCGGTCCTTCCACCACAGCAACCATTGAAGAATAGTAGCCATGGCCCTCCGCTATCCCATGGTCGTGGGCCTCAACAAGGTCCACAAGGTGACTAAGAATGTGAGCAAACTGAGGCACAGCCACCGTTGCGGACATCTCACCAAACATCAAGTTCGTGGGGGACATGATCTGGGAGGTGTGCGGCTTCATCCGCTATGAGCGAACAGAGTGCCATGGAGCTGCTCAAGGTCTCCAAGGACAAGCCTGCCCTCAAGTTCATCAAGAAAAGGGTGGGGATGCACATCTGCACCAAGAGGAAACTTGAGGAGGTGAGCAATGTGCTGGCCACCATGAGGAAGATAGCTGCCAAGAAGGACAGAGCCTTTCTGGAATAAAGATTTGTAGAAAAAAACAAAACAAACAACAACAACAACCAAAAACAACCTCATATGAAGGAGGAAATTATAAAGACCAGAGCAGATAGTCATGCATTGGAGGCAAAGAAAACAATACAAAGAATCAGTGAATTGAAGACTTGATTCTTTGAAAGATTAAGTAAAACCAACAAACCTTTTTCCAACTTTATAAGGAAAGGAAAGAAAAGAGTAAAATTTATGCAATTAGGAATGAAAAGGATGAAATTACATTGGACAGTTAAGAAATCCAGATCATCTATGCCTGCTTTGAAAACTTCTATTCTAATAAGATGGAAAATGCAGTAGGAGTGGACAAATTACTAGATGCGTATGAATTGCCAAAGTTGAATCGAGATGTAAAAATCCTAAATCAATATCAACCAATAAAATTGTTTTGTAATTAAAAACCTATCAATAAAAGAAAAGCCCAGGTCCTTCCTAATAGATTCGCTGATGAATTCTATGAGAAATTTAAAGATGATCTAACACCAATACTTTGCAGACATTTTAATGAAGTTGAAAGGGAATCAATACTCCCAAATTCATACCTGGAAGCATTACCCTGATACCCAAACTGGAGAAGGACCCAACTAAAAAAGTATTACAGGCCAATCACCCTAATGAACATAGATGTAAGATTCCTCAGTAAGATACTATCAGATTCAGCAACTCATAGATTTTTGCACTATGACCAAGTGGGATTCATCCCAGGATTGCAGAGATAGTTCAACGTAATGTAAATCAATAAACGTAATGTAAATCAATAAATGTAATGTACCATGTTAACAAAGACAAAGACAAAAATCATATGATCATTTGAATACATGCAGAAAAAAGTTTTGACAAAGTCCAGCACCAATTCATGATTAAAAACCCTACAGAAAATTGGAATAGATGGTCTTTAAATCAATCTGATAAAAAACCATTTATGACAAACTAATGGCCAGTGTCATACTAGATGGACAAAAACTGAAGCCATTCATTCTAAAATCAGGAAAAAGACAAGGATGTCCACTGTCTTCATTCTTATTCAACATAGATCTGGAAGCTTTAGCCAGAGCAATTAGACAAGAGAAAGAAGTAAAAGGAATGACAGGAAGAGAAGTTAAATTATCATTATTTGCAGATGACATGATACTCTACATAGAAGACCCCACAAACCCACTAATAAACTGCCAGATTTAATCATCAATTTCAGTAGCATAGCTGAATACAAAATCAACACTCAAAATCAGTAGCTTTCCTGTACATGAATAACAAGCTCTGAGAGAGAAATTGGGGAAATAATTTCACAATAGCCTCCCCCCCACGCACACACACACAAAAAAGTCCTAGGAGTGAATGTACAGGGCCTGGGGAGACTGCTTAGTAGAATAAGCGCTTCCCCAGCAAGTGCAAGGGCCTGAGTTCAATCCCTGGTCCCGCCAAAAAAAAGCAGTGAATGTACTAAAGGATGTAAAAAACACCTTTACATTGAAAACTACAGTACTCTGAAAAAGGAGATTGAAGAAGATATCAGAAAATGGAAAGATATTCCTTGCTCTTGAGTGGACATAACCAAATATAGTGAAAATGGCCATACTTCCGTAACTATTATAGATTTAATGCAGTTCTCATCAAAATTCCAATAGCATACATCACAGAATTAAAGAAAATAATCCTAAAATTCATTTGAAACCAGTAGAGATCTAGAGATCTAGAATAGCAAAGGCCATTCTGGGCAATAAACCCAAGACTGAGAGTATCACAATCCTTGACTTGAAATTATACCATGGACGCACTGTGATAAAAACAGCGTGGTACTGGAAAAAAATCAAACAGATCTGAAGATCAATGCAACAAACTGGAACATGAAGAAACAACTAAAGACATTCTCAGTCACCTTATCTTTGACAAAAGTGCTAAAACACATTCACTGCAGGAAAAATAGCCTCTTTAATGAATGGTGCTAGGAAAACTGGCTGTGCACATACTAAAGATTAAAATTGGACCCATATCTTTCGTCATACACTTAATTAAATTTGAAATGGACCAATGATCTAAATATCAAAATGAAAATATTTAATCTGCTGAAAGATAGGTAAAACTCTAGAAGACTTTAGTGTAGGCAAAGGCCATGAGTAAAAACCCAATTGCACAAGAACTACCACAAAGAATCAACAACTTGGACTTCATCTTATTAAGAAGCTTTTGAACATCAAGAGAAACCACCAACAGAGTGAAGAGACAATCCAATATGGGAAAAAATGTGTGCCAGCTGTTCCTCAGACAAAGGATTGATTATTGAGAACATGAAAAGAACTAAAAAAAAAAAAAAATCACATTTTCCAAATTTAAAAACCCGATCCAAAAATGGAATCTTAAATGAATACATGCTTGTCAGATGAAGAAATACAAGCAGCAAATAAATATGTCAAAAAATGTTCAACATCACTGGTCATTTGCAAGACGCAAATTAAAACAACACTGAGATTTCATCTCACCCCGGGAAGAATGGCTATTTGCAGGAAGTCAACCAATAACAGATGCCAGAGAAGCTGTGGGGATAAAGGAGCCCTTCTTCACTTTTGGTGGGAGTGTAGACTGGTACAAGCACTCTGGAAATCAGTGTATTGACTCCTTCAGAAACTAAGATTGGAAGTCCTATTTGACCCAGCGGTTCCCCTGCTGGGTATCTTCCTAGAACAATTAAAGATTTCATACCACAGCTATATATGTACACCCATTTTTATTTTTTGTGTGTATGTGGAACCAGGGATTGAACTCAGGCCCTTGCGCTTGCCAGAGAAACACTTATTCTACTGAGCCATCTCCCCAACCCCAAAAGTTCAGAAGTTTTTGTTTTTGTTTTTTTGGCTAGCTCAGGATGCCTTCAGGGCAGGTCACAGCATCCTGATTACTCTGTTTAATCAGTCACTTAAACAACTGAGCTAATGGGCAGGCCCCCTGTGCACCCATTTTTATATCAATAGAATTTATAATAGCTAGGCCCTGGAAACAACACAAATGCCCATCAATCGAGGAATGGATAAAAACTATGTGGTCTTTTTATGTAACTGAGTACTTCTCAGCCATGAAGAAGGACAAGCTGCAGACTTTAATAGGTAAATGGATGCAACTCAAGGCCATACTCATAAGTGAAATAAACCAGACACACACCCTAGTGTGAGAACCTGAAAGAGTAAATGTGATCCCAACTATACAATAGATAATGTAAGATGGAAAGAAACTGTTCAAAAGGAAAGAAAAGCTGGGATGGAGGAAAGGAGAGAGGAAGGGAAAAGCAAGCAAAAAAAGAGAAAGATATACTTATGATAGTTATCCTATACTCATTTCATTGAAAAGAGGTTTCTGCCGGGGATACAGCTCAGTGGTATAAGCGCCTGACTGGCAAGCTCAAGGTCCTGAGTTCGATCCCTGGTACCACCAAAGAAAGAAAAGAAAAGAGATTTGTGCCAATATTGCTTGGATAATTAAATGCACATCTCTTGTACTCTGAGTAAGTTAAAAATGGCAATGTGCATTGTATGAACTGTAGTTACCCTCCTATAATCTTGTTTTGAATTTTTGGTTTTATTTATTCTTTGAAATAGAATTTTTTTTTTTTTTTTTAAGCTTCAAACCTCTGTCAAGGTCCATTTCCCACAATCCTGGCTTGGGTGATGAGCACAAGATTTTTCTTTTTCATGTCACTTGCTAACACTGCAGCCACTCTTACTTACTGTCTTGCAGCTTAGATGTTTTCCTCTACTTAACTGTGTATCTGGGGCATCTTTTCCTTTTGGCAAATAGAAGACCTGTTTCACGCACGACTTAATGATTCCTGCGTGTTTTGTTATTTGGAAATCTTGTGACTTGCCTCAGCGATCCCATCGGTGGGCAGTTGGAGTTTCTCCAGCCTTTTGCTATTGCATATAGTGTAGGCACAATTGATCTTTAGCAGATAAATGGCACAATTGCAAAAAGGTTTCTCTAGGACAGATTCCTAGGTAGAGCAGCAAGGTCAGATAAAGTAAACTACATTTTCATAAACACGCCAAGTCAGCTTCCTAAAGGGATTAACAGTTTTGCTGTCCTGGTAGATTAAGGACAGTGTTCTAAATTAGCTAGCTTTCTTGAAGATTCTTTATAGATTTAATTAGTAGAAACCATATATTTTGCATTAAAAAATTGTTTTTACTTATCTTTACATTGAGGTTGGAAAATATTTTTTCAGTACTGACAGGACCTTTTGCTTGCTAGAGAGAGAGACACTCTGTACCACTGAGCTATATCCCCAGCCCTCAAAATTTTTCATTTATCTATTTCTGCTTCCTGCCGTGAGGCCTCTGTGGGGGTGACCTCCCCCTTCCGCAAGCCTGGAGAGCACAGGTGTCCCTTGTGTAGGGCAAGGCCTGGCTTGACTCCTGGCTGCCCTACGTCCTGTGTCACCTTTGCCCTTTCTAGACCTTCCTTTCTTCCCTTGAAAACTGAGAAAGTAGATTGGCTTACAATGTAGCATTGTGTTCAGAATGACTAGGGGTAACCTGCACAGGAAGCGCTCAGGTCCTGGCTCACACAGGTACCTCTCAGCGCCTGCAACAAGCGGCACTGATTTCCGGCCTGTGCCCTCTGAGCACTGTCAATATTGAGAAGACGCTTTCCGAGCAGTAGCATGAGTATCGAGGGAGGGGAAGTACCTGATAATGGAGCGCTGCTAAAATGTTTGCAGTGTTTTCCATTGCTTCCATTCTCAAGGTTATTCAGGCGTAAACATTAGTGAGGTGGCTTAGGTCTGAATACACATGTATCACTTTCCAATCTAATAAGAGGTGAGCAAAATGGACAGTGAATGTTTAAATTTTAAAAACACATTAATCCTGTTCAAAATGCTCTCTCTCACAAGCACACTTAGGCTCACCAACAACTTTCTGGAGCAGTTCTGGAAGCTCTCTTTCATGAGTGGCTTTATGAGGTTTGATCAAAAATAGAGTGAATGCGGCTGCTCAGTGCCACCCCGTGGAAAAGCACGACTGCAGGAACATGACAGTGTCGGCTCTGGCGCCATGTGACTCCTGCCCTTCCCCAGAGTCAACATGACCGATCATACGATCATACGTGGTGAGAGCTTTGAAGGCTGTCAGGGCAGTGCACCTACAGACATTTGTGCCGGAGACTCTGCAGAACTGCTTCAGGAAGTGGGAGGGAGGATGGGATAAATGTGTTAGGGGTAGAGAGGGAGGGGAGGAGAGGGAGGGAAGAGAGGATTTGGAAGAAATTAGTGGGCATGTGGCTTTTGTAATATCTTAAAAAATGGGCCGGGGAGATAACTTAGCGGCATAAGCACCTGCTTCGCAAGTACAAGATCTGAAGCTAGATCCACAGTACCAAAACTAACACACAATACACAAAAAATAACTTAAAAAGAAATGTAAATAGTCACCATAGTTTTCACTCTCTTTATTGTAACTGGTTTCATGTCATCAAAAGTTACAAGATACATGATTATATGCAGATTTCTCCTGTCTACACAGAGCTTTTTTCTTTTCTTTTTTAGACAGGGTCTCCCTATGCAGCTCAGGCTGGCCTTGAGCTCACTTTATAGCCCAGACTGGTCTTGAACTCACAGCGATCCCCCTGCCTCAGCTACCTGAGTGCTGGGATTATAGGTGTGTGCCACCACGCCCGGTTTACACAGAGTATTGTGGTGTTATATATTTTCCACTTGAGCCAATATGTAAAAGTTGGAATATTAAACATAGAAAAAGTCTAGATTTCCAGCTTTTCTGGAGAGGGAAGCAGGCTGGCGTCCCGCAGAGCTAGGTCGCTGCTGCCCTCGCTGGACGGGCTCCTCACGCTTCATTTTGGTGGCTCTGTGGTGCTGCTGGGCATTACTTGACCTCCACTGTCACGCTTGCCTCGCGTGCTTCTGGTAGAGGCATTCTTCGTACCTATGTCGCCCCTAAAGACGGGACACTAAGACAAAAGATTAGTTCTTTGCATAAACAAAGATTATTTTTATATGTTTAATAGAGCAAGAAAGTGTATCCGCTCATTTCAGCCATGGGCTCCAAGCAACGCCCTGATCTGCCAAATCCTTGAGGCAAGGGAGATAGTAATAGGTCCTGCCTTCCCCTAGGGGGCGCTCAGGAACCCTCTCCCCTCTAAACTTTAACCTGGGAAGCTGAAATAAATATTGATTCCAGAGCCGGGCGTGGTGGCGCAGGCCTGTAATCCCAGCACTCGGGAGGCTGAGGCAGGAGGATTGTCGTGAGTTCGAGACCAGCCTGAGCTACAAAGTGAGCTTAAAGCCAGCCTGAACTGCATAGCGAGACCCTGTCTCAAAAAGACAAAAAAAAAAAAAAAAAAA
>PVKA01015504.1:0-21847 GCA_004027165.1 Ctenomys sociabilis | reverse complement strand
CTTTTTTTTTGATTTATGTATTTTGTACGGGGGTCTCACTGCGCAGTTCGAACTCATAGTGGTCTTCCTGACTCAGCCTTCCCAGCGCTGGGATTACAGGCATGCGCCACCACGCCCGATTTTAGTGGCCAGCTCCGTGTGCCTGGGCTGAGGCCCGCACAGCATGCAGTGCTGGGGGATTCACTCCACGTCCCTGCTCTTGCCAAGCAGGCACTTAGCTGAGCTTTCTCCCTGGCCCAGGAACATTGGTTGGACTCGGGTCATGGGGTGTCCCTTTCCTTGGACATGTTGCTTCTTAGAATCCCCAAGTTTCCCCACAAAAACCAGGAGCCAGATGAGTCCTCAGATCCTCCTGCCTTGAGGCTGTCATTTCCAGGAAGGTGGAGGGCCAAGGAGAACCGCTCTTTTGTGTCCTACTTCTGAGGAGGAGAAAAACACTGCTGTGCTTTTCTGTGGTACATTCTTTCTTGGATTATCCATCCCTCGCTCTCAAATGAATAAGGCAGAGAGGACCAGGCTTTGGCTGTGGCCTTGAGGGTAGAGGAGCGGCTGCTCACAGGCCTGACGCCCAGGACAGGTCTCCCTGGGCAACCAGGCCTGCTCATTCTGGGAGGCGGAGAGGCCAGCTTAGCAGGTGTTACTACCAGCTAAACTGCCGCAGCCTCTCGGCCTGGCTGTGTGGTGTGATCTGGCGTGGCCGTGGGGGCCAGGCAGTAGCTCCTTTCCATCATCAAATCTTTCGGCTTCCTCCAGGAACCAGTGGAGCACAAGGAGGCTCTGACTTGTGTTCTGAGGTGCTTGCACTTCTTTTAGAGTATTTGTTTCTTGTGGTACAACAGACAAAACCCAAGACCCAGTGCATGTAAACAAGGGCTCCACCACTGAACTACAGCCCCAACCTTCTTTTAAAATTTTATTTTCAAATCAGGTGTCACACAGTTAGCTAGGCTGGAATCAAGTTTGTTATCCTTATGTCACAGTCTCTCAGATAGCTAAGTTTAAAAAAAAAAAAATTAGCTGCAAATAGTAACCAAAGATCTATCAAAAAGCAGTGCCTGACTCGTTCTCCAATAGAAGGGCGCATCTAGAAGTGTTTGCTAGGAAAGGGCTCTGTGGTGCACTTGTTTCGTGAGTTGTGGTGCATGGAGCACAGCAAAGCCTCTTGGGAAGCCCACACTCAAATCCTGCTGAGCTCTGCATGACCACAGGTGGCCACTCCTGATCCCACCCCCACCCCCACTACACAGCATCCCATGGAACCATGATTTCTCCCCGCCACTCTGAGAGAAGCAGGGGTGGACCCATCGGTAAGGAGATAGCTGGTGCTCTTTACATTTCTAAGGACACAGCCTTTTAAGAAAGGGATGGTCCAGGAACCCTTCAAAGTCCACCAAGACCCGCCCTGGGCAAGGCAAGAAAGGACAGGAGGAAACTCCAGGGAGGAGGCTTTGTGTGGGCCAAGATGGAAGAGATGGGCCAGTTTGACTATAATGGGGAGATGGTATGAAGAAGGGGACTGGGCAAGGTTGGGGGAAACCAAGTGGGGAGGACCCTCAATGTGGGGGCAGATCCTAGTGACCAATCCACCTCGAAGGCAACAGAAAATGCCAAGGCTGAAGAAGACCCCCGCAGGGTCTGCAGCCATAGAATTATTTACAGAAACAGGAAACCCAGGGAACAACTTCAGTGCGTCAAGGCCATGTTCTAATCACGTTGAAATGCCCCAACTTGTCTTTATTAACCAGTGCTGAGATAGATCCATATCCAAAAATCCCTTGTAGGAATTGAATTTGCCATCCTACCTTGAACAGTTAAAAATCAGATTTGCCTGACTTCTAATTTTAGAAGGCACTGCGTTGACCTTCATTCCACTGTTGCTAACTGGAGCCCTGTTACCTGGGTGACTAGATTTACAATATGTCAGTATGCAAATACCATCTGCCCAAGAGGAGAGAGGAGAGAGGCCGTGCCCCTGCAGGCGTGGTCAGCAGTTCTGGAAGCATCCTCTCCTCTGGGGACAGGGAGGAGGGTTGGCTGAGGAGCAGAAATGCAGAGAGCAAGATGTGACAGTTCTTGTCCTGCACCTTTTCCTCCTGTTCCCCTCCCCCAAGGAGCTCTGCCTACAGGAGAAACAGGGTCCCCAGGACATACACTAAGGTTCCAAGCTGCATTTCTTCTAGTAGAGTGAGCAAAAGAAAAATCAGTATCACTCCAGTGGGGCACAAAACACTTAGATCCAGATCATTGGAATAGCTTAATGAAGGCTTTGAATATGCGCTTCTGGATCCCAAAAGACCCCGAGGAAGCTCATTTCTCACTGATGTATGTGCGAGCCAGGCAGGCCAGCCGCCCTTCGCAGGTGATGCTGAAGCAGGCTAAAGTGAAGCGGGGCCTCCAGCTCCTCGGCCCACACCTCAGGCTACCTGATGAACGAAACCGATGGGCTTTTTCTCCCACGGAACATCTATATTCAGCTCTTGTCCTGTGTGTTGTTTCAGGCTGGGGCTTAGAATCACATCTGGAAACATTCCATCCCGAAGGAATAACTGTCACGTCAGCTGTCAGCTGCAGGAATCTCTCCCACCCACACATTCGGTGAGTCCAAATCAGGTGGACTCATTAATTTTAATTTTTACTTTCAAACCTCAAGGGCGTCCATGGGGGGGGCGTGCTTCCTAGAGGCTGTTCACTGGAATTTGCGTGGGAGGGACACTTTCCAGGAGCAGGAAGCAGGAAGAGGACCTGGAATTCTTGGCTTCTAAGTTTGCTTCCCCTGGTGGCTTCCCCTGTGACCTGTCCTCCCTTGCTCTCCCTAGCTCAGCGGTCTCCTACCTTAAGAAAACCTCTTCCGAGCGTCATCATAAAACTACCAGCAAGCAGCACGCAGGAGCCAGGAGAAGGGCGCTTTCCTCACCGTGATAATTTCACCCAGACTTATAAATAACCTGTGCTTGCGGTGCCAAGCACGTGGGCAGAGAGAGCCCTCCAGGACGGGAGCCTGGAGCTAGGCCACCTGGGTTCAAGTCCTAGCTCTGCTCCTTACCTAGCCCCCCTATTCATCAACTTCCTCATTTGCTAATGGTAATTAAACAGTAACAAAAACTACCTACTCCCCATAAGTCATAGGGCTGTGAGAAGTACGGTGTGAGTGTTTTAGAGCCGTGCTCAGCCGAGAGGGCCAGCCCGTGCGGCCCAGCCCGTGCGGCCGCTCTTAGGCTGACTTTTGCGGTGCACACACAGCGATCCCTCCCGGGAAGAAGCGGAGTTTGGCTGTGAGCGCGTGCAGCTCCAGGGTGGGCTCGCAGACTGTGACCTCCTGCTTCCGGCTCGAAGTTGCTTCCTGCTCATGTGGGGCGCCCTCCCTCACGCACAGTCCCCGGCACCCCATTTCTGACCTACACTTGTGCACGGTGGCCCGTGCTGCCTCCTAGCACATTGGGCAGTGCAGTCGCAACGTGTCGTGCCGACTGCCTGTAAAGCCCATGAAGCCGGGCTGTTTCCTTCCTGTAAAGTAATGAGAAAATGTCGAGGGGCTGAGAATTTGCCAGTGATGCTTGTGCCATGGGTGGTATTCCAGTGGGTAACTGAGACCTGCCTCTTCTGCAGTTTACTCTTGACACCACTTGGTCACGTTTTTGTTGTTTGTTTGCCTTTGTGGTTTCCATAGAGAAAGTAAGACTATCCCAAGTAGCTGGGCATGGTGGCACAGGCCTGTAATTCCAGCACTCTGGGTAGGTGAGGCAGGAGGATCACAAATTTGAGCCTTATCTGGGCAACCTAGTGAGATCTCATCTCAAAATTTAAAAAACAAAAAAAAATGGGTTGGGAATCTGACTCCTTGTGAAGGCTCAGATTCAGTTTCCAGTCCTGTAGAAACAAAATGCTATCTAAAGTCAGTATGAGGGGCCAGGGAGATGGCTTAGTGGAATAAGCACTTCCCTGGCAATCGTAAGGGCCTGAGTTCAAACCCTGGTTTTCCATAAAAAAGTAAGTATGAGGCATCACAGGTGGGAAATGTAAAACGAAACAGTTACCATGGGAAAAGTCAGAGAGTTCTTCAACAGGTGGAGCATATTGCTACCTTGTGACCCAGCAGTTCCACTCCCAGGGGAAATGAAAATGTATGTAAAGGTAGCCATTTGTACTGAAATGCTCACAGCAGCATTCAAAATACCAAAAAAGTGGGAACTACCTAACTGCCCATTACCTGCTGGTTGGAACTTATGGTATACCAACACATTGGAACATTATTTGGCAGTGAAAAGGAAGTACTGATTTTTGCTACACCATCGATGAACCTTTAAAAAGATGTTACATAAAAGAAACCAGTCACACTTGGCCACCTCTTCTGGGATTCATTTGTAAGAAATGTCCAGAATAAACTCATCCATGGAGATGGACTGTAGATTAGTGGGTACCAGGGGCTAAAAGAAGCAGGAGCCGGAAGTGGCAGTTCCTGCGTGTCATGTCACATTCCATTCAGGGTGATAAAACTGTGCCAGAATGAGTGGCAATGACAGTTGTACAACCATAGGTCTGTACTAAACCCACAGAATTCTGTACGTACAAAAGTGTAAGCAGCATTAGTGAAGCCTGCTCAAAACTTAAGGTCATTTCCAAGATTACTTTTCCACAAATTGCTGTTACATAAAATAAAATAAAATAAAATAAAATAAAATAAAATAAAATAAAATAAAATAAGAGGGATTCGCAAGAAAAGCATTAAAAGTGATTTGAGGCAGGGGTGAGGGAGGGGTAGGGGGAGTCTTTGGTAGAATTTTGCACCTGTGAAGCCCTGAGTTTAATTCCTGGCATTCAAGGACAAAAGAGAAATGTTAAAAAGATCTCTATTTACAAGAACTTTGCCCACCAAATTGTTGAGTGTAAGCTGTGTCCGTGTGGCTCGTCAGCACAGCCCTACGGCCTTGCCACCTATGCTGCGATTCTGTAAAGTGCTCCATTCCCTGCTGGGGCCTCGACATAATGCTGGAAGCAGCCTCGATCACAGCCCTGTAGATGCCCTTCCAGGTCCTGCCGTCCCTGGGCCCCCAGTTCACAGCTGTGTCCTTGTGGCGCCGTGTAAAGAGAGGCTGCACTGCCGTGGATGTTTGGGTCTTTTTGGCCTTCCAGGGACTCCATGGGTTGAGTTTATCCTCGGGTTGCACCCAGAGAATTTCAGGAAGCGTGCTCCAGCCCCCTCCTGAGAGTGATCCATCTCAGTTCCTTGGTGATTCGTGAGATGTCTACTGATGGGTTCTTCTGGCTTAAATAAATCGCAAGGTCAGAAGTGGCTGGCTTGGCGCCCACATGGAAGGGCTTGATGCCTCTTCAGATTGGCTTCGCAAGAACAGGAGACTCAGGAAGGAATGAGAGCCCACTCTGAAACGCCTATGGGCACTTCACACCCCAGTGTCCCCCATTTCCCTCCCAACCCTCCCCCCAGTACCACCCGCCCATGACGCTGCTCCAAAGCGTGAGAGGGACATGGTGGTGGGGACATGGAAGTGTCAGAGCTCCGTGCAATGCTGGTGGGAAGGTCAAAGGTGCTTCTGCTGGGCAGGACAGCTGGCGGGGGGTCCTCAGAGGGTAGGACCCAGGGCTATCAAGTCACTCAGCCATTCTACTTTGGAGTCTGTGTTCAAGACAGTTGAGGGCAAGGACTCAAATAGATGCATGTATGCCAATGTTCCTAGTAGCGTTATTTGTTATTATAGCCAAAATGGAGAAGCAACCCAATGTCTAAGCTAGTCCTATGATCTCATCTCTCTGCAAAGCTGAAGTAGGAGGATCAAAAATTCAAGTCCAGCGTAAGTAATTCAGCCACTTAGTGAGGCCGTGACTCAAAAAGATAAATTAAAATAAAATTAAAAGTCCAGCCATATAATTCAATGCAAAAGCCCTGGGTTCAATCCCCTGTGCATAAAAGACAAAGAACAGACCAAGGGCAGATAAGTGGGTTCCCAAAGCGTGGTCCTTGGAGACACAGGATATGTAGCACGTGGTCCTGGGTGTTGTGAAGAGCAGACAGACGACCATCGACTCCTGCTAAGCACATGACTAGAAAACACAAACTCACAGAGACGGGAAGTAGAAGGAGGCAGGATTTCTGTTGGATAGAGTGTAGGAGCTCTGGAATCAATGGTAGTCATGGTCTCCCAGCACCATGAATGTACTTAATCCCACAGAATTGAACACTCAAACATGGCTCAAGTGGCCACGCTGCAGCCAGTGGTCACATGTGCAAGCCTGTGCAGGGATGTGAAGCTCTGGTTTCAAACCCCAGCACCAACAGGAAGAAAAAAAATTTCTATAAGATAAGTTGTATGTTATACATATTTCACCACAGTTAAGAAAAGCAAACGTATTGTGTGAAGAACAAGATATCCGTCTGTCATTTCATGGGCAGTATTCTTTTTTCTCCCAACTCTTTGAAACCATGGTGAATTATATTTCACCATGGCGTTGCCTAGGGGACCTGTTCCCATCCTCCCCGAGAGTCTGAGGGCTGGCCGCCTGCTGACGCAAGGAAGGACAGGGCCACCACTCGACCTTAAGAGGCCCAGTTGATAGAATCTCTCTCCAGGTCATTAGAATGAGTCCAATGTGTAATGAGAGCTCAGGAGATAGATTTTTTAAATGTCGTGATTCCTGGTAATGCACTCAATTTACTCTATTTTGCGTCTTTATTAACTGTCTCAGGGGAGTAGCAGTTGCTGGTCATATTTTTTTCTCCATCAGTTCTCTGGTTTTTTAAATTTATTTTGTAATGAGGAAGAAACACCCTTACACCACCAACACTTGGAAGAATGACTGCAGGTAGACAGGCTCACACCCTTTCTTCCTGAGAGCTCCACTCCCGCAGGACCAAGAGCCCCCTCCAGGGTAGGGTGAGGGAAGCTTCTGGAACTTTCCAATCTTCAGTCCACAGATAGGACTTGGTCTTGCCTTCTTCCTCTCGTGGCTAGAGGGTTACCCTAAAGTCTCCCTGTGTGCCAGCTGGCTGACTTAAGCAAGCAGAGGAGTTCCGTGACCTTGTTGTACTAGGTTTTGTTTTTCTAGGCACGGAATGGCTTGGCTTGCTCTTTCAAAACAGCCAGAACTGCCATTGTTCAGTTGTTTTGTGCTGCTGTGCCTTCTGTCGCCTGAAGGCCTCTGTGACTGAAACTAGTTACTGCTGTCCCTGAAAATATTTCTACTTTCAACTGGTGCTGTAACTTCCCTTCATGCTGTGGGTTATTTTCATGAAGGATTTCCTGAAATGTGGCTAGGTGCCATTGGCCTCGCCGACAGATCTCACTACTTCTGACATGGACAAACTCTCCAGGGGACATCTTAGCTAGGAGACTAAGGTGCTAAAACAATATCGGCAAAGGGGCCACAAGTAGATGGCGCAGTTTTGGGTCCCAGGAAAGGTCTGTCTTCCCTTTCTCCTCTTGAGTCTAGGGATTGGCTGTGGGTTTAGTTTCTGTAGTAAATACAGGAGCCTCCATTTCTTGCTAAATAAAGGTCAGGCCTGTCATGAGACCTTTCCATTTACTTGAATTGCAGTTGGTTTCACATTTTCTGGCAAATCAGATCATTAGAGAGCTCTGAGGATCGAGTTCACCCAGCTGCTAGCCTTCTGTCTTAAAGATGGAAACCCTTAGGAAATGCTCTTTTTTCGCTAGACACTAGGTCTGTTGTTCACAGCTCTGCTTCCAGGGTCTGGCACACAAGACATGGCTGTAGAAAGGGTGGTCCAGAGCACACGGGACTCATCAGAACCAAGACTGTCCCACTTCTGTGTCGGGCTGTCTCTAGACCAAAGTGTGGAGCATACCTACATTTCACCCCGAGAGCCAACTCTTCCTGCAGCTTTGAGCTGGGCTCTAGAAGTTTCTGTGTTTGCTCTCTTAGTGGTTCTTCTGGGCTCCCACTGATGGCTGATTTGTCCAGTGTCTCATTTAGAATCACAAAGGGATGGCATGCTTCGCGGCCTTCACTGATGTTGTAAAGTAGTCTCTTAAGTGCTGCATGATGTCATTTTGACTTTTCACTTAGTGAGTCACTTGGGTCCACGGGGCCTGAGGACCAAGCCAGGGTGAATCAGTGTTGGAAGACAGTAGGCGGGTTGTGTACTATGGTGCCCTCTGAAATTCTCCCTTGCTTGGTGGAGCGGATTATTCTCTGAGATGCCTGAATGTTCTTGAAATGAGCTGCAGTCTGGCAGCCACCATGGGGATGGCGTCTCACTGGCAGCAGCGCGAAGGACCTGCCAAGCCCTTCCCTGGGACTGCGTGGCTCTGTTTCTAGTGGCTCCAGCCCACAGCTTGGGAGAGTTAAGCATCACCATACATTGTTGATTATATTAGTTGGCCCCCAAAGGGGGATTTTATTTTATTTAAATGTCAATAACCCAGCTCCTTTTAAAATCTTTTTATCAGCTTTTTCGTTCCTGCACCCTGGCACAATGACACAGGTATTACGTACACAAGGCACCTCAGAAGGCTGCTTATAAAAATCCAGGAGAAAAGATAAATATGTGATGATGTGCTGATAGCCTGAAATATGAGCTGCAGGTTTGTATTTTCTTTGTGAGATCGGATATTGGTTTTTGTGGTTTATTGACCTGGCAGAGTGACATCTGACGAAACACCGAAGAACTTTACACCTTTTTTTTTTTTTTTTTTACTTCCTTGTCTGCATGAAGAAATCTGCACACTGAATCACAGAGCCTGAAAGAACAAGGGGTTAGCTAATCCTGCCCTTCCCCAGTGCAGAAGCAAATCAGTCCAGGCCTTGTAGGTAAAGACACGCATCACTTTCCCAAAGGAAAAAAAGGCATATTTTGGGAGTCCTTTTCAGAGCCATGCTTGCTGTAAAGCGGCCTCCGTCAGAACCCCAGGCTGAGGAGCTCCGCACGGGTAAGCTGTGCAGTGTGCTGACCGAGGTCACTGGTCACCCATCCCCTTCGAGACGGGGATCCCGAGGGTTAGCAGGACCCCAATGTGTTGGTGTTCAGCCAGTCGCTTCCGCTCTACCAGGGTCGTGGTCTGCACGGTATCCCCTCAGCAGCGTGTTGCTTGGAGTGTCAGTAATGTGAATCCTGCAGAAAGGTCTTATTTTTTATGGCATCCGAGCCTGGGGCCCAGCAAGCAGACCCCTCCCCTGGTGTGGCAGGAATGGGGGTGGCTCACATGATATTGTCTCTGAAGGAAAAAGGCTTTTTCTGTTTCTCCTCTCTGCTGGATTTTCAAATAAGCTTTCAGACTAAAGACCTATCAACCATAAAGACTTTACCCATTAAACAAAAACTGAATAGTCATTGAAAAAGAAAAAAAACACTGTTTACATGGCCACCTTCAAGTATGAATCCTTCTCACTAAAGGACTGCATGTTCTTGTTTTTTTATTTTTTATTTTTATTTTTATTTTTTTTTTAATTATGATATAGGCTGGGGAGATAGCTTAGCAGCATAAGCACCTGTCTGGAAAGCGCAAGGTCCTGAGTACCTCAGGTACCAAAAAAAAAAAAAAAAAAAGAATGATATCAATACACAGTATAAAATGTACAGCATTAATAACTTTTGGTGTACAAATCAGTGACATGAAATACATTCACCTTATCGTGTGGCCATGGTCACCATCCATCGTCAGGTCTTTTTTTTTTTTTATCAACCAGACCAAAACCTTGCACCTGTTAAACACTAACTCCTCATTCCCCACCCCAGCTCTGCCAGGGCTTCTGTCTCTGTAAATCTTACACTTCTAGATACCTCCTAGCCTTGGGAATTCCCAGGCTGCTTGTTCTACTTTTGGGAAGGGTTTGATCTGACCACCACTAAACGACACTTTTATAGAAGGATAATCTTGGGTAGATAGTCATGTTCTCTTTGGTTTCTTCTTGCTTTTCTTTCTGAGTCTGGTCCCTAACTCCTGGGCTCAAGCGATCCTCCTGCCTCAGACTCCCAAGGCACTGCGACTCCAGGAGTGCATCACCAAGACCAGCTTGCTCAAGTCTTCCTTGCTGTCTGCATTGAGCAAGTGATGGCGAATGTCTCATTGTCATGTACTTCAGAGAACATATAGCAGAGGAGGGACCCAGAACAGCCCTACAAGCCTGGGTCAGAGATGGTACAGAGTGGAAGGAGCAATAGCTACGGCAGTTTATGAGCAGTACAGGAGTGTATGAGTTTGTGAATTTTTTCTCCTTTGATTCTTTCCATGGCCTGCGAGACAGTTTATTAGCCCCGTTCTACCAACGACAAAATATGGCTCAGGTAAGTCAATTGTCCAAGGCAACAGAGTCACAGGCCGAACCAGGACAGTGGCTCCACACTTTCATTTCTGAGACCCCAGTGCTTTCCACTGTGTCACACTGTGAACAATTATCACCTCCCCGGGAGCCCAAGTAATAGCTGGTCCTCAGGAGGAAGGGCTTCTGCAATCACAGCCCTCATCACCAATGCCCCGCTTGCCGGCTTGCAGGCTCTGGACCTGGCTGTGACGTCTGCCCGCAGCCTCTGAAGTCCTGGTGATGGCTTGGCCTGGCATGTTGGCTCCTCTTCGAATCCCAGTTGGTCAGGAGGAGGGTCTAGACCAGCGCTGTCCAATAGGAATGTGTGAATTGCAAGTAAGAACATCAAATTTTACAATAGAAATGTTTTTAAAATGTTAAAAGAGGGCAGCCGGGCGTGGTGGCGCATGCCTGTAATCCCAGCACTGGGGAGGCTGAGGCAGGAGGATTGTTGTGAGTTCGAGACCAGCCTGAGCTACAACGTGAGCTTAAGGCCAGCTTGAATTGCATAGTGAGACCCTGTCTCAAAAAGACAAAAAAAAAAAAAAAATGTTAAAAGAAACAAGTGAGATTCACTTTAAGACTATAGTCTTGTCAGCCCAGGACCCCCATATGCTACTATTTCAATAGATCATCAATATGAGATTATTCATGAACTGGTGCTTTTTCCTAATTCTTCTTTCCCCTTGGAGTACTGGGATTGGACCCAGCACCTCTCTATCACTGAGCCTTTTTACTTTTTATTTTGAGGCAGGGCCTCACTCTGTTGCCCAGGCCATCCCCTTGCCTTACCCTTCTAGGGTGCCGGGATTACGGGTCTGTGCTGCCACAACTGACAGACTAAAGAAAACTGAAAATGAATCGCTGCATTTCAAATGCTTACTAGCTACAAAGTAGCTCGCAACTCAGTAGCCCCTCAGTGGGTATCTGAGACCAGCTGCACTGGACCCAGTGCCTGCGGAACAGGACAGGGGTCAGCAAACGTTCTGTAGAGGTCTGGGGAGTAGCATGTGCCAGCTTTGGGGGTCATGCATACAGCCTCAGTGACAACACTCACCTTTGTCTCTGGACACCAGAGCAGCCCTAGAAAGACCATGAGCATATCCCAGCGAAGCTTTATTTCAGAAGCAGGCACCAGAGTAACTAGTTTGCCAACCACTAGAGCAGAATATTTGTCCCAGTTCTTGGGCTGTGCTGTGGGATTTGGGAAACAGCTCGAGCCTCTCTAGCTTCCCAGGCAAGGCTGTTAAAGTCTGGACTCATTGCCTCTCCTTCCCTGTGTGTAATTCCAGTCTTGGCAGCGCTTGGTGAGAAGCTGGCAGTGGGCCTGCATCCTGTGCGCTTCGCCTTTCAGATGCTCTCCTCACTTGGTTCTGCACTCATCGAGGAGCGAGTGCTTCACTGTGCTGAGAGTGGAGAAGGCTGGAAGAAAGGTTCCAGAAGGAGCAGTGAGGGTCCTACGAACAACGGGAGAGCCTTAGAATGCCAAATTGTATTGCCCTCCCTCTGCTTTTTCTGCATAGCTAGAGAGAAAGCAACAGGAGCTAGTTGGGGGAAAAAATGCATAATTTCACATGAAGACAGAGGGGCCAGTGTTTCTGTGCTTGTTATGTTCTGTGGCAGCCATTCATTTTGATGGGAGAGGCCAAGGTAGATAGGAATTCTGAGTGCTGCCTGGAGCTTCCAGCCCACATCATATCATCAGGAAGGAAGGAGCCCCCTGGGAGTTGATTCCTACTGTTTAGAAGAAAGATTAGGATTAATGGAGAAAGAGAAAAGGGACAGGTAGGTGGGCACAGGGACTGGTTGGAAGGAAGATGACACCCTTGATTCTTCGGGGTGGAGGAGGACATGGGCCTTGTAGGAACTCTGAAGCCCAGCAGTGCCGGGGGCAGGAAAATCTTGTAGCTTGCAACTCTGTTAAGCTGAGATTTTGGGTCCAGTGCCTGTGCATGCAAGGACGAGGGTTAAGGCATTGCTGGTGCCCCGTGAATAATCCCATACTGTACTCACCCTCTTTGGCTCGAGGTTGAACTGTGTTGCATAACTTGGTAGAGCTCACATCCACAGTCTGCGAGAGGGTGAGCTGACGAGCTGCATCGCTTCTCTCCAAGCGCATGCTGCACTCTGCCTTACCCCAGGTTTTCTGGGCATGTCAGATGCTCGGCACTGAGCCTGGGTGGGAAGGAGCTGGATCCCCGTGACGTTTTGTGAGTACAGAGATAATTATTTGGGGTAGCTGCTCTGATGATAGCTCACATAGAGGCTGAGCCTGCCATGCGGAGCTCTCTAATCATGATTGCCTGTAATGATGATTACCCAAACTCTGGAATTATAACAATAGATTTTGCAAAGTTAGAGCATAATTGCTCCCCCATTCCATATGCGAGTACAGATTAAGCAACTTTGATCTTTCAGGCAGACTTTTGTTACTCAACTTTTGAAATGGCAAAATTCAGAGGCCTGGCGTTGTGCCACCGCCCACCCCGCCCCTGTGTACCTTTTTAATCAGAGTCAGGCCCAGATCTGTTAAAGCTATTCACCTGTTGAAGATACAAGGGCTGAAGCTGGTGAAGTAGCCAGAGCACACACCTGTGGCATGTGGAGCTCAGCTCTGCCCTCTAGAAGCCAAGGCAAACCTTCAACATTGCCCAGATGCGACTTCTTCAATTGTCAGTACCTACCTGGGGGAATTGTTGCATTAGGAACCAACGTAAAGCCCCTGATGGGTGCCCTGGACTCGGGGGACATCAGTGAAACTACACCATGTCATCGCCACCATCTTATCTTCGTCAATTCTGTTATACATCAATTGTCAGGCTCTGAGGCCTTCAGAGTCCTCTCGAGCCTTTGGATTTTGTAGCCTTCCTTTGATATGCAGGGTCGTTTGGAGGTACAGATCAGGGTTATTTGGAGTTAGTGGCATTTTTACTAAATTTGGTACAGAGGTTTGCAAGGTATTCGTGTGAAAGAGGAAAAAAGAAATAGGCCTCCCCAGAGTGAGCCCCCGGGCTGGCAGTGGTCACGGGGTGCAGGCTGACAGCACGCTCTGCTGGAAGGGCTCGGCACCAAGGGCATCTGAAGGCAGGAGGGCTGCAGTCCCCAGGATTTGGCATTTTTGGAGGTTCTCTGGCAGTTTGGAAAAGGTGGTTCAAGGGCTCTGTTCCTTCCCTGAACGCCAATCCAGACATCACTGCTGGTGTCTGCAGATTTGATGCATTTCACAGCACAATAAACTGCTTTGGGATGGCCTCGCCCTGTGGGCAGCAGCCAGCGGAGCAGGCCTGACTTTTTCTGGGAGGAAAGGGACGGTCACAGAGCTGCTGGCCATCTCAGGGTCTGGGCCCCAGTGTTTCTCTACCCCCAAGCCACCACCACTGAGCGTCTGCAGCCACCCCCAGTGCGACACTGGTGTGGTGAGCTGTGCTGGCACCTGCTCTGTCCCAGCCCATGCAGGAGCCCACCTGAGAGCTCGGTGGGGCAGCCTGACCCTCCACAGGCCTCTGGTGAGGAAGCTCTGCAGCTGAGCCCAGCCAGGGCCAACTCGCGTCTGGCTAACAGCTTTTCTGTCTGTGCGTCAGCCTTGTCTCCTATGCTTTTCGTATGTGCGTGGGCGGAGGCCCCAGAGGCCATTGGCAGGCAGACCTCATCTAATGTTTCTGTAAACTCCCACCAAAGCCCTTGACAGGACTTTGGGTTAAGAGTGTCTCCTGAACTGACGGTGAATGCTTTCTTCAAAAACTGAAATGAAATTCACAGAACATAAAATTAACCTCTCTCTTTCCTTCCCGTGGTGCTCGGGATTGAACCCAGGGCCTTCCTGTGTAGGCATGTGCTCTATCTACCCCATCCCTAACGCAAATCATTTCAGAATGAATGATTCGGTGACGTCCAGTTCAGTCGGGATGTACAGGCACCACTGTTACCCGAACACTTCCACCCCCAAAGCACCCTGTGCCCATCGTACAAGTCTTTTAGAGCCTCATCCTGGTGGCTTAAGCTGTCCTGATTCTGGAGACCCAAAGACTGAGGCAGGGCTTGGTCCCGTCTGCTTCAGGCTTGGTCCTTGGCCGTAGGGGCACTGTCTCTGCGTCATCTTCTAGGCCTGTCTCCCTTGTATAAACACCAGGCACACTGGATTGGGGCTCATCGTAAGGACCTCAGTGTAACTTTATTACCTCTGTAAAGGTCCTAATTCCAAGTAAGAACCAACCAATAAGGACCAATCCCTTACGGGGCAACAGATTAGACCTTCACTATGTGAACAGGGACACCCAAAGACCTGTAATACCCATTAAGCAGTTTCAGTAGATTAGTGGTACTCCATTCCTTTTCATGGGTGAATAATATCTCATCACATGTAAACATTTACTTTTGGAACAGCAACTACCAAACACCTACCAGTGCAGTCGCTGTGGTGGCTGAGCAGTGGAGCTCCCCATGCCATGTTTGTGTGCCTAGATGTGTCAGGTGGAGCAGCGCTAATCTTCTCGCGGCTCCCAGACATCCAATCGATGACCTTGCTTTTACCATCATCTTTTAAAGATTCAGTCTTTGTGAACAAACACGAAAGCAGCACTGGATTAAGGGGAAGGCAGGTTAAATTTCTGACCCGACGGTTCATTTTAAAATGGATTTTATCCTCTTTCCTCTTCTAGCTCTTATCCGCAGCACTCCTTTTTGCCCTTGTCCCCATCACCCCAAGTGGACAAATACACTCTCATTCAGCACAATTTAAGATACAGGAGGAAGGGCAAGGCCCAGACAGAACACGCAGCCCTTTGAGAAGACCATCGTCATGGTTACTGGGCCCTGTCCCTGGGGTTGACACAGAGCAGAAAGTGTGGGAACTTCACACTTCCCCCAAACCTGCCTCAGCATGCCAGAGGGACCTCTGGGCCCAGGGTCTCACAGCTCTGTGGACAGCACTGCTGCCACCCGTTTCAATGTACCCGCCTCTTTAATTAAAAATCTCTCTCTCTGTCTTGTGTGCATAGATAGGCAACTGGCATCCCTGCTGGCTCAGGCCTCTGGGGGCCAATCAGGACCCCTCTCCTCCACCCCGGAGGCCGCTGTAGTAACGGCATGGCACGCACCACACGGCATGGCATGGCATGGTGTCTCTGTTGTGTGACACACGGAATCCGCAGGAGGGACTACAGCGGGGTTGCGGCATCCTGTCTCCTGACCCTGAGCAAACATGTCCCTCTTGCAAAAGTTATTTTATTCCCGCCTGTCTTCTCCCTCTCCATCAAATTAGCTCTGTCACTTGAAAGTCCCCTGGGGAAAGAAATGCCTGCTGGCCCCAGGATTTTCAGACAGGCACGAAGGACAGTGAAACAGCACAGTGGTGAAGACAGGACAGAAAATGTTCCTAGCATTTGTTGCTCCGTTTTGTAATTCTAGGGTGAGACATTTGGCTCTGGGCAGGCTGCCTGCCGAAAAAGGAACTAGGGAAACGTGGCTGGAGATGCTGAAGACGCTGGCCGCGTGGTGTGGCTCTAACCCGTCGGCTCTCGCCCTTGGTTGCACTCTGGTAGAATCAGTGCAGAGAGCTTTTCAAAGCTCCCAAGTGAGCCAGTGTCTGGCTACCTGGGGCAAGGGGTCTCCAGGAGAGCTGGGCGCTCTGGGAAGGAGAGTCCAAGACGCAGGTGATGCTGAGTGTACCATGCCCTGCAGCGCTGCTGAATGGGCAGAAAGCAGGAGCAGAAATAACACACCCGAGGCTGCCTTTGACCAAGCCAAATAGGGTGTCGGCCTCACTAACCCTTGTAGAGCCAGGACTGGTGTCCCTTTCTCTACTGCCACCCTGGGGCTGGTCTGTGGCTGCCAAGGGCCATGGTATGACCCCCCAGACGGCGCCATTTCTGCCCTCTTCCCTAGACCTAAGTGGCTGCCTCCTTTTGTTCGTAGCATGTCATGAGTGGCTCTGTGTGCTGTGGGCAGGCGTTTGTCAAAGGCAGGCTGATGCTGACCACCCTGTCTCCTCTTTGCACCTTGCAGTACAAAATTGGACAGCTGTACATGATCAGCAAGCACAGCCATGAGCAGAGCGACCGTGGAGAAGGGGTGGAGGTTGTCCAGAACGAGCCCTTCGAGGACCCACACCATGGCAACGGGCAGTTTACCGAGAAGAGGGTGTATCTCAACAGGTAGGTCGCAGCAGCCCAGAATGCACCAGGAACTCCCACTCTGGGACCTGGGCACCCTTGAGGTAAAGGCTGGGAGTGGGGAAAGGGATCTGAGAAAGAAGGTGACTTGGAAAGCCATGGGTGTGTCCTCTGCACCCACCAGTCCCATTGCTTCCTGAAACCGCATCCACTGTGCCTGTCCGCTGGCATTCTGAGAAGCAGACCTCAACCGCATCTTCATCTGGATGTGGTTTTGTTTTGTTTTTAGACAAGGTCTCTTTAGTTCAGGCTGGCCTCAAACTCAAAGAGATCGCCCTGCCTCAGCCTCCCAGTACTGGGATTATAGGCTTGTGCCACTGTGCCTGCATTCATCAGGAAGCGTTTTTTGTTTTTTTTTTTTTCTGTCTTTCACTAGGTGAAATCTGATCTTCAGAATGAAAGGCCTTTTGCCTGAGCCGTAGGAGTGGTGGCTCTGCCTATAAGTGGTAGGAATGTGCTGAAAGGGGCAGTGTGCTTTTGGGTCTTAATTTACAGGTTCCTCCAAAAGGAAATGACAAAATGCACAGTGACCTGCGATGAGAGTGATGGACAGTTTCTAAGATGACTTCTGTCTCTCTAGTGAGCCCGTCCTGCCTAGGGTAGGGTTGTTACCCTTCACTTGGAGGATAAAGCATCGCACATTATGAATCAGAACTGAGCAAGGCTGCCGTCTCCACTCTGCAGAATTCCTCCCCAAGCCCTCGCTGTTCTCCCATCACTAGTGGTCCAACTGACCATTCGAGCTTGCTGTGCCCTCCCACCCTCCCCCCTCCGGCCTCACCCATCTTCTTCCACTCAGTTATTTGCTGGGCCAGGATAGTTTTAGTGAAGATGACACATGGAATGTATTTCCCCACCACTAATTGTCTTTCAGCAAATCGTGTCGCGTTAGCCTTTCTAGAAATCCTTTAACCACCTCCGTGCCTTCCCTGATTGGCCCGCTATGATGGCAAGCACTTCCAGCACACTAGCTGCACAGTGCCCGCCCTCTTGTCCACTAACCCCTGTGCACATCCAAAGTGGCCAGGCGCTTCTGAGTGGAACCGTATCTGGATCCCACCACTCTGCAGCCTGCTGACGCAAACCATTCTGCCCACTTGGTCCTGTCCAACAGGCTAGATGGAAGTTCTCCGGGCTGGTGTCTCGACAGCGAAAGCCTTAGAATGATGGAAACCAATGCGTTTTCATCTGCCCAGGTGTGCGGGGGAATTCCTGAATGATGATGAAATGCAAATGGGATCGATCACATTCAGCTATCAGAAGTTATGAATTCTCAGGATTTGGAGCCCGTACTGCCTGCAGCCAGCTATGGAGCTGCAGCAGTCACTGAGCTCCGGGTCTGGCCTGGGGAGGGCTTCCTCACAGAGGCAATTTCTCCTTATGTTGCTCTGGTGTTCTTAGTGCGGAGGGTGTGAAGCAAATATTGAGCAGGTTTCCCCCCGGGGATCACCTTTGTTGAGCTAGAAGTGAGGCAGATCAGGAAAATAGAACTATGGAAAATTCCATCGCTTGGCAGCAGACTGTTTTCTCTTAACTGACTGCCTGGGAAATATTCCTTGTACACCAAAATCAAGAAGAATTATAGAAACTTTATAACCTTGGCTGAAGCCAAATAGAAAATGTCCAGCTGTCTTTGTCCTGTCTCTATCAAAATGTATGATATTTATTTTAAAGGAGAGTCATAAACACAAGCAAGAGGGAAATTTGTTATAAATAGAATATGTGGGCTTCCAGAAATAGTAACTAAAGAGATTAATGCAGACCCTCCCCCACTTCCTGTGACAAACACAGAATGGAATAAAACAATATAAAGCTGAGCTAAAAACAAAGACAGAGGAAATCCTCAGGTGCTGGGGACAGAGGGGACTCAAACCAGGGTGGAAAGTGGGACAGAGGGCTCTAAGAAAGCCAGGGAATCTCAGAACCTGGGAAGGTTCTGGCATATGGGGGTGGAAGTGTCAGGCCCGTAACACAGTAGGAAATGTGGCCCGGGGTCCTCATAAATAGGGATTTGAGAACTGAGAATTAGGCAAAGAAGGGTCTGGGAAGATCAAAGGCTGAGAGAAGTTACTGTCTAGAGACCCACGCTGGAAGAACTACTGCAGGATTTACCAGGAGAAGAAGTATTTATGTTTTAAATGTATTTAGTTGTTGCAAGGTTTCACTACACAGCTCAGACTTATGGTGATCCTCCTGCTTTCAGCCTCCCCAGCACTGGGATTACAGGTGTGTGCCACTACACTCAGACCCTGGCCTGCTCAGCCCGTGCTGGGGCCAGCAGGGCTGGCGTGGCATGTAGTGCCAGGGATTGAACCGCCTTCCCTGAGCTTGCCTAAGCTTGCCTAAGCAGGTATTTTAGCCCACTGAGCTATCTCGCCAGCCCTGCTTCTATTTATTTACACAAATGAATAGATAAGCATTTGGGCAAGTCTGGATGAACACAGAATGTTTTAACACACTAATAATGGCTTATTGAGGGTATATTTATAAAATCTAAACAATAACTCAGAAGATAGTAGGGTTATAATTACAGCAAAACAAAAGCCCACTAAGATGCTACTTAGGAATTAGAGAGCTAGGTTTATTATTTTAGACTCCTTAAAGCAAATATGTGTTAGGTAACAACACCCCCTGGTTTGAACCCAGGGCCTTCGCACTGAGCTCCACCCCAAGCCATCTTGTCATCTTCATTTTGAGCAAGGGTCTCCCTACGATACCCAGGCCGGCCTTGAACACATGCTCTTCCTGCTGCAGCCTCCCAGATGGCTGGGATTGTCAGCTCGCACTGCCTTTGGTTTGACAAAACTAAAGGCAACTTCTGCGGGAATATTAAAACAATAAATCACCTCTAAAAGAAAACACGATCAATCCATAGAAGGCACAAAAATAAAAAGAGAAGCCAGCTGGGGCCGTCGCTATTGGCAGCCCGTTTGTTTTTCACATTCAGAAGGCCCTGGGTTCAACCACCAGTACCACAAGGAATAAAGAATGGAAAACACAGGACGGCAACATAAATCAGAAGGGCAGGTACTGACATCCCCAGTCACCATGTGACCTAGTTCTCGCTCATCAGACATAAGACTTCCCTCCCTGATAAAAGATGAAAGTTGTTCAGGATCTGTCTTTCATAGTCAAGCGGGCATGTTGTGCTTATAAGAAAGCGTTATGAGGAAAATAAGTCCCAACCTGTTAGAGGTCAGCTGTCCTGGTCTCCAGCAGCAAGGAACAAAGTCATGAACCAAGGGAGGAAGTTAGGAGAGTTTTATTGGAAACAAGAAGAATAGCTCCTAGATTTCAGGAGTGGTCCTGAGTGGGTAGCCACTGAGGCCTTTGTCAAAAGTGTTTTATACAGGATACAACATGGGCCAAACTGCAATCAGCCTGTAGGACTCCAAGTGTAGCGGCTTAGCTAATATTGACCCAATAGAGAAGCAGGTTGCATAACAAGAGTCACTGGAAGGAATGAAGGCTTTCCTGGAGAAGGATGGAGCATGGGCCCATACGTTCTGCCCCACCACCTACGTGCGACGTCTCAGCCCACTGTCCAGGTGATGCTAACCACCATGCCATCTCAAGCTGCTGTTTCTCTCCAGGGAACTGACAGCCCTGGCCTCTGCATGTCCACCTGAGGCCTGGCTCTCTCTAGATCCGTCTCTAGCCACCATTTTGAAGTATTCCTCTGGGTTTTTTTTGGTGGAACCGGGAATTGAACTCAAGCCCTTGCACTTGCCAGGGAAGTGCCTATTCCACTGATCCATCTCCCTAGCCCCTGAAGTCTTCCTCTTTTGCACTGACTTGCCCAAAGGCCTGGTCAATCTTTGCCTGCCTGTTAACTTCTGTCCAACTTGACTGTCCGTAAGAAAAGGAAGAGCACCCTGAAGTCCTGCGGCATTGCTTCCCCGTGGAGTGATGCCAAGACCAACGATATCCACTTAACAGTGAGGATCAGTTGTTTACATTATTCCCATCCGTGTTTTATTCATGGGATTTGAAGAAGACAACTGTCGGAAAGGAAAGTGCAAGGAAAAGAAAGGGCAGAATGGAAGGCAATGAAAGAGACAACTAGGGGCCGGCGAGATAGCTCAGCAGTCTAAAGCACCTGCTTAGGCAAGCTTAGGCTCAGGAGACTGAGTTTAGATCCCCAGCACCATATGCTGTGCCAGCCCTGCCCTCAATGTGGGCTGAGCCAGCAAAAAAAAAAAACAAAACACAACTAATAGTGCTCACCAAATGAACCTTAATAACCCATTGTACAGTGATAGCATAACAAAGAAATTTAGGGGCTGGGGATATAGCTCAGTAGCACAGTACCTGCCTGGCAAGGGCAAGGTCCTGAATATGATTCTTGGTACTAAATAAATAAATAGAAATTTATAAATCAATCTCTGCTACAGAGGAGCCAGGGAGATGGCTCAATGGAATAAGCGCTTGCCTGGCAAGTGCAGGGCCTGAGTTCAGTGCCTGGTTCCGAAAAAAAAAAAAAAAGAAATCTCTGCTACAGCATAGACATGGAAATCCCATGTAAAACATTAGCAAATTAAATAGAATACTGATGAAAAATCATGTCCCAATTAGGTATATCCCTGAAATTCATTACATTAACTTTTTAAAATATACAAATAACTAAAAAAACTTAATACCAAACACATTAAAATTAAACCAACAAAAAGTGCAATTAAATGGCTGGTGATAGAGCTCAGTGGACTAAGGTCTTGCTTAGGTAAGCAAAGGCGCCAGGGTTCGGTTGCTGGCAACACATGCCTCGCAGGCCCTGCCCTGGGGCACACTAAGCTGGCGGTGGAGTCTGGGCATGGTGGCACACACCTGCAATCCCAGAACTAGGGAGGCAGCTATGAGTCCACCCTGTGTAGTAAGATACACAGACACACACACACACACACACACACACCCTTAAAAAGCCCAATTAAGCCAGGCATAGAAGTGCATACCTATAATCCCAGCACTCAGGAGGCTGAGGCAGGAGGATCACCATGACTTTGAGGCCAGCCTAAATTACATAGCAAGAATCTATCTAGGAAAAAAAAAAAAAAAAAAAAAAAAAAAAACTAAAACTGTCAAATTGATAAATAGGCAAATTAATTGAACAGAGAGTTCTCAAAAAAAGTACAAATGAGCAATAAATACAGGAGAGAAGTAAGTTAAACATCTTTAGTGATGAAGAAAATAGCAAATCAAGACAACATGAAGCCGGGCGTGGTGGCGCAGGCCTGTAATCCCAGCACTAGGGAGGCTGAGGCAGGAGGATTGTTGTGAGTTCGAGACCAGCCTGAGCTACAAAGTGAGCTTAAGGCCAGCCTGAACTGCACAGTGAGACCCTGTCTCAAAAAGACAAAAAAAAAAAAAAAAAAAAAAAAAAAAAAAAAAAAAAAAAAAAAAAAAAA